>JBBPFJ010000699.1:0-58780 GCA_037975025.1 Excoecaria agallocha | reverse complement strand
TGATGGGTAATATGCTTGGAACATTTATCAATTTTGATGAGAGTGAGAACTAGGGTTGGGCTCTATATGTCAGATTTAGAACAAAAATTTCAGGTACTAAAAAACTAAGGAGGTGTGTCCTATTAGAGTTGGATGACAAAGTGGTTTGGGTAGAGTTCAAATATGAAAGGCTTCATGTGTTTTGTTATAAATATAATTGCATAGGGCATAAAGTTTAAGAATGCAAGAAGAAGGTGGGTAATCTGGATTATGGAGATTGGTTGAGAGCATCTCCACGTAAAGGATTTATGTTACGTAATCAAGTTAAAAAAGAAAATGTGGACAAATTTTTGGCTCAACTGAATGCAGGTAGCCCTATGAACTACAACTTTAGGTATAGTAATAATACAAGAGATAAAGTGGCATGTGATAAATCCCCAAAAACTATACTAGAGCAACTGACTTCTAAAGTTGGTGGTGAGATCGATGCATCAGGAATAGATGAAGAACAATCAGTGGTTAAGAATTTGACTATTCGATCTTCAGGGGAGATATTACATACTTCTTCACCAACAAAGACTACTAGTGAGAAGGTCAATGAAACACAATCAAACTAGGTTTTTTCTTCACTAACTAATTTTTTCCAATATAAAGAGTCTATTTCTAATGGAGGGTGGAGAATAATGTTGTTGCTAATGATAATATATTGAGTTATGATGTAGATATAGAAAAGGGGATATGGTAATGGTATCGACGAACAAAGGAGATGGTAGTAGCACAGAGGTATCTGCAGTGATTGAAGATTGTAATAAGAAGGGGTCAATAGTGTTGGTGGCATTAGACCACATAAGAAATAAGGTTTTTAGAAGAGATTAGCAAGAGAGTCTTTTAAACTAGGAGTGCCTAATTATGTTAGTGAAGTTATAGGAAAAAAACGTAGAGGCAGTTCATTGATTAGTGTGAATGGGGATGGAAATTGAATAATAGAGGTAAGCTTGAAGAAATTTAAAAGCATGATGGAATGTATTCAAGGAAGAAAAAATTCAGAGGTGGCCAAAGATGTTAACCACAGATGCCTTGATAAGTGTGAATTATACTATATTATTAATGTGTGTTTAGTGTGCTTATTATGTTACTTTAGTAATAAATTACCTAATTTAGTTTTTAATTTCTTAAGTTAGCATTTTAATTAATTAATTATTTAAATTGGTGTTTTTAGGGGTTTAATTGAAAAAAGGAGAAAGTACAAAGGGCTAAAATGAAAGATCAGCATTTGAAGGCTTTAAAAAAGTCAAGAATTTGTTCGTAGAAGTACAGAGACTAGCCACTCAGTGGAGTGACTCTTCACTCTATCGATTGAGGCTAAAAGGAGGATCAAGGCAGCATTAAGGCACTCGGTGGAATGAGATTTCACTCAACCGAGCTACCTAAAGAGGAAGTCCAGCATGACGCCACTCGGTGGAGTGGATTTTGCACTCTACCAAGCCAGAGAGTCCAATATATGATAGAATTCTCCTTTATTGCTAAAATAGGAAGTCTAAGGCCATAAAACTTTTTCTTTTCAAGCTATTTAAAAGACCAAGAGAACACCAGAAAGGGAAAGACTAGGAAATTACGACTTTAGTTGTTTTTTTTTTTAATCTTAGTTTCACTTAGGATTTAGAGGCTATGATTGAATAAATCTGAAAAGACTTCAATAGTAGCTGAAGGGTTTTATGTGTATCGTGTTTCTCTTATTTTATTTTTCTTTAGTTTTAAAGACAATGAGTCAATAGTTTTCTTTTGCTTTTGTTGAGGGAACTTAAACCCTCATAGTTCTTTATGTAATGACTTAGTTTGATCTTTAAGTGAATGCAAGTTGATCTTTTCTTAATTTATGAACAATTCCTTATCTTAAGTTATATTTGGTTTGATTGTTAATGTATTGAGATAATGGTTGATGATCAAATGTAATATTGACTTAGGATAAGCATGTTCATAGTTTAATTCATATAATTTGATGTATGGTTATTTTCTAGAATATGAGATAATTGTGTGTTAACTTTAAGTGATTTAAGGCTAGGAAAAGATAAATTAATAATAGATTAAAGTGAGATCTCTTAAGAAAGGGTCTAATGATATTTAGGAGTTTATGAACTGGATTTTTATGTTAAGTATTAAATTGTTCCTAGTAATAGAATTTAATGTTTAGAAAGATATTCTGAGTAAGTTATCTAAATTTATTACCACTTTTTCATAATAACTTGTATTATCTTTAACTAAGTTATATGCATTAGAAATTGAGGTGAAAAGTCTTTTAGAAAAAGTCTCTTTTACCATTGAATTTGCTAGTTTTCATTATCTATTTTGTTTAAATTTCAAGTTTAATTTCTTCATTCTATATGTAATTGCATTAGTTTTATTTATTTAGTTATTTAAGATTCTATTTTAGTTTAGTTAACTCTTCATCATTATAATTTTGAGATTTCTTTCTTCCTTTGTATACAAATTTTCATTTTAAGAAATTTGAAATATTTTACACTTGCATAGTTCCCTTGGGTTTGATATTTGGAGTCCTAATTTACATTTTTCTATATCACTAGCCGATCTAGTACACTTGCTAGACATCAATTAAGTTTTTAGTACCGTTGCCGGGGAACACATTGGCATTTATTTAATTATTTTAGATTTTTAAAGTGGAGTTTGTGTGTTTTCCTTCTTCTCTTTCTATTTTCTATTCTTTTATTAATTTTATTCTTTTATTTTGTAGGTGTCAATAGTTTATTGTAAGAGGCGATCCAATTTTGCCTATTGACCTTGAAATTGAAAGGACATTTCATAGGATTAGAAGATTATGAAATACCATGAATAATTAAGGGATACAGGTAGACCCACCTCTCAACATTGATGACATACTTCATAATGACCCACCTATAAATGATGCACCACCACCATGGACAGAAGAGCAAGACATGCATTATCAAGCTCAAAGGGATAGGTTTAGACCTAAAACTATTAGAGATTATGCCATCCCTAGGTGGAATGAGGAGTATAGAACCTTTAGGATACTTCATAATCAAAATTTTGAGATAAAACCCACTACTATCACCATGGTCCAAAAAATTTAATTTTCAGGATCGAAAATAGAGGACCTTTCTCAGCATTTAGATATCTGTTTAGAAATCAGTGATACGGTCCAAATACCCAATATGTCTATAGATGCCTTTAGGATTAAGTTATTCCCTTTTACTCTCATTGTTAAGGTTAGAAATTGGTTACAAATGCCACCAAGATAGTCATTTAATCATCAAATGCAAGAGAAATTTTTATGCTAATTCTTTCCCCCCACCAATATAGCTAGTATTAGGAACAATGTCCATAATTTCTATTAGTTATATAAGGAGCCATTTCATAAAGCTTGGGAAAGATTTAGAAGGCTCTTAAAGAGTTATCCACATTATAAAATTGTTGTGCATCAATTAATGTCTATTTTCTATGCAGGTGTGAACCAATCTACAAGGTCTCTCCTAGATGCAGCTTTTAATGGAAATTTCATGAACAAGATACTTGAAGATTTTTCATACTCCTTGATGAGATGGCTACCAATGATGCTCAATGAAAAAGTATTAGATCTACCCAGAGGAGATAATGAGTCCATAATATAGATGAAGTAGCCAGGCTCAATGCACAAATTGAGCAACTAAAAAGGAGGTAAATGGGTTAAAGATTCGAAATGTGTCTATTTTATCGAATGGATGTGATGGCTTTACAAGAACATAAGGAGCTACTGGAAATAAGAGTGAGGAAGGTTTAGGTACTTTAGTGGAGGAGGTGAATGCATTGATCCCTTATAGCAATACTTATAATCTTGGGTGGAGAAATTATCCTAATTTTTCATGCAGAGAAGGGAACCATGCATTTACATCCAATACTCAACCTAGGGCTCCCTTTAGTCAAAATTTAGCCTCATATAGTAATAACCAACCACCACACCAATCTCAATCCCAATCAAATTATCCATCCACATATCAAGCTCCATCATATCAACCCTCAGGTTTTCAAGGTCTCAACCCATTCAGGATAGAAAGCCTAACCTAGAGAAAATGTTTGCTAATTTTATGACTATTTAGTCCACCTTTTTTGCTAGTCAAGATGCTAGATAGAAATCTCGGGATGTTTGAATGAGAAATCAAGATGCTTCCATTAGGAATTTAGAAAATTAAATAGGGCAACTTGCAAATTCTTTTTGCAATAGATCTCAAGGTACCTTTTCATCTAATGTGAATTAAAATCTAGAAGAGAAAGCAAATGCAACCACCTTGAGAAGTGGGAAAGAGGTAAAATAAGATGAAAATGGTAAGGATCCTTTAGACTTGGTGAAACCAACAATGGAGGTAAGTATTTCTAAATTTGATATTAATAATGAATTACCTACTACTGCGGAGAAAAGTAAAGGTTAGAAAAAGCTTATTTCTACTGTGTTTGATGAGTTTAAGTTACATTTTCCATCTCTAGCTAAAAAAAGCAAAATGAACAGTTATCTAGATTTTTAGACATTTTTAAAAAGTTATAAGTAAATTTATCATTTGTGAAAGCTTTGTATACATGCGTAAGTATGCTAAGTTTATGAAAGATCTATGTTCTAATAAGAAAAAGTTAAAGGGTGTAGGAATGGTTTAATTATCTGAAAATTGTAGTGCAACTTTAATGAACAAAGTTCCTAAAAATTTAAAGGATCTTGGTAGTTTTACATTGCCTTGTGAATTAGAAGGAAATTTTATTGAGCATGTTTTATGTATTTTGGGCGTTAGCATTAATTTGATGCCTTATTTAATTTGATGGAAGTTGAATTTGGGTGATATCAAGGAGATTGGAATGACACTACAATTGACGGATAGATATGTGAAGAGACCTAAGGGTATTATTGAAAATTTATTGGTAAAGGTGGGAAATTTTATATTCCCAGTTGATTTTATGGTAATGGATATGGAGGAGAACTATAAAATGCCATTAATAATAGAAAGGCTATTTTTGAACACAGTTAAATTTTTAATTGATGTATATGGATAAACAGTGACTCTGAGGTTCAATGAGGAAGAAATAGTTTTTAATGTGAATAAGGTGATGAAGCATTCCTTTTATGACTTTGAAGAGTCCATTTGCTTTATAGATAATGTTTAAGAATGTGTGAAGAAAAAGCAAGAAGAAATTTTGTTAGATGATTAGCTTTAAAGTTGTTTGATGCATTCAAAGAATAAGGAAGAAGTTGAAAAAAGAGAAGAAGAGCTGATACAAGAATTGGAGAAGAAGCACAATGAGGAAGGAATAAAGGAGGATGAATCATCCCCTCCTAAGGGGGAAAATAATTTTGAACTTAAAAATCTTCCTTCTCATTTAAAATATATATTTTCGGAAGATAATGCAAAACCAGTAATTATTTTTTCATTGTTAACATGTTTAGAAGAAGAAATGCTTCTAAAAGTGCTAAAAAAATATAAAGGAGCTATTGGTTAGGTGATCTCAGATTTAAAGAGAATTAGTCCCAATTACTGTACACACTAGATACAAATAAAGATGGATTTTAAGCTGATGGTACAACCCCAAAAGAGACTCAATCCAGCTATGCAAGGAGTAGTGAAAAAGGAGGTACTAAAACTACTTGATGCTTGTATTAACTATCCCATTTTTGATAGTAGTTTGGTGAGTCCTGTATAATATGTGCTTAGAAAGGAGGTATGACTGTGGTGACTAATGAGAATAATGAACTCACCCAACATGAATAGTGATGGAATGGAGAGTGTGTATAGACTATAGGAGGTTAAATAGTGCCATTAAAAAAGATCATTTTCCTTTGCCTTTTTATTGACCAAATGTTAGAGAGATTAGCTGAAAATAGGTTTTAATGCTTTTTAAATGGTTACTCGGGGTATATGCAAATTACTATAGCCTCGGAAGACCAAAAAAATACTACATTCACATCCCTTATGGCATATTTACCCATAAAAGAATGCCTTTCGATCTTTGTAATACCTCAGCTACTTTTCGAAGATGTATAATGACCATATTTCATGATTTTATTAAAATATTCATGAAGATTTTCATGGATGATTTTACTTTATATGGTCACAATTTTGAGTCATATTTATCTAATCTTGTATTGGTCTTACAAAGGTGTCAAAAAATTAATCTTATCCTGAATTGGGAGAAATGTCACTTTATAGCAAGGGAAGAAATAGTTCTAGGATATAAGATCTCTGAAAAAGGAATCAAAGTTGATATGGAAAAAGTAGATGTGACTGATAAATTACCTCCTCCTATGAAAGCTAAATGAATTAGAAATTTTCTTAGTCATACCGGTTTCTATCGTCAATTTATTAAGGATTTTTCTAAAATAGCTAAGCCGCTTTCTAATTTACTGCTTAAAAATGCTAAATTTAACTTCGATTATGAGTGTTTGCAAGCCGTTTGATATCATGTGTGATGCTAGTAACTGTGCAGTAGGAGAAATTTTAGGCCAAAGAAAGGAGACAATTTTTCACACTATTTACTATGCCAATCACACAAGATAGTTGTGAATTATATAATATTTTCAGTATGATTTTAGGTGTTTTATTGAGTTAATTTAGCTTTAATTTGGTTGAATTTTAGTTTAAATGTTTGAATTTGTGTTTTAAGAGCTAAATATAAGTTCTGGTATTTTTTAAGACTAAATTAAAGAAAAAAGGGCTTAATTGCAAAATAGGAGAAGTTCTAGGTCAAATCTATAAAATTGAAAAATTAAAGCCAGAAAATCTTATGTGAAGTCTAGAGAAATGATGAACAACTGTGCATAAAGGTTGCATGAAGTTTTAAATGGCCACACAAGAAGACGAGCGAAACAAGTTGAGTACAGTAATCATATGCGTGGCCGACACTTCATTCATTGCCATGCATGGTGTGCATGGGAAGACCAAATCATATGTGTGGCCGTGTAAGCCCAGTGGAGAAAGATACACTACAGTGCATCATGTAAAGCTATATTTTGCGTGGCTGTGCAAAAGAGTTCGATACTTTGAAGAAACATCTAATTTAAGTAGAAGTCTTTTCCTATCTAATTTAGGAAGTTTATAAGGCCACTATGTCTTGTTTTGGCTATAAATAGTTATCAAAAACACCATAATATCATCATTAAGTAGTCAGCAACAACTTATTTACTTAGAATTTAGTTTTACGTTCTTTAGTTTTTCTTCAGTTGGAAGGAACAAAACTCAGGAGTTGGAGAGTTTCCTTGGTTTTTCTGTACAAGTTAATTGAGGGATTTTCTGTAACTTTTTACTTTTGATTCTTTTCATTAGTTTAGCTTTAGTTTTTAGTATGAATAGTGAGTAGTTTCTTTACTTTTGCTAAAGGTTCCTTGAAGCCTTAATTTGTATTGTGATGACTTGATTGAGTTTAAATTTTAATATTAGTTGATTATTTCTTTCTTTAGTTTTAAGCATATTCTTATCTTTGATTAAGTTGAGACTAATTATTAGTTTATTGGTTTAATAACTAAAAATTGGTTTATACACTATAATTGATTTGCATGTTCTTAGGTTTATTTTTATTATCTATGCATGATTATTTTCTGAATTTCCTATTTTATCAACTAATGCATATTTTCTATGTAGGAGCTAATCAAGCAACAAGGTCCTTATTAGATGCAACATCCAATTGTAGTTTCATGAACCAAGTTCCTAAAGAAGCATTCTTGCTTCTTGATGAGATAGCTACCAATGATACTCAATGGGTGACCTTTAGAGCAGCACAAAAGAATTAGGAAGTACATAATATAGATGAAATATCTATGTTAAAAGCTCAAATGGAATTAATGAGAAAGGAACATTTAAGAGAAATAAATGAGCTTAAAATTAAAAATGTATCTATGTTGTCTAATGAATGTGATACTTATGTAAGAACTCCAGGAGCATTAGAAATGAAGAATGGTCAAGGATTGGTAGGGGAAGTAAATGCCTTAAACCCCTATAGTAATACCTATAATCCGGATGGAGAAATCATCCTAATTTTTCATGGAGAGAAGGGAATCAAGCATCCACCTTTAACCCTCAACCTTGGGCACCATTTAATCAAAATCAAGCCTCCCAAAATTATAACTATCCTCATTACCAAAATCAATCTCAACCACACTACCCATCGACATATCATCAACCACCTGGATTTCAAAATCTCAACCCTCACCCCCATAAGAAAAGAAATCAAGTATAGAGGAAATGATTGCAAATTTTATGGCTTCTTAAAATTCAATTATTGCTAGTCAAGATGCAAGGTGGAAATCTCAAGACATTTGGATGAGAAATCAAGAAGCATCCATTAGGAACTTAGAAAACCAAATGGGGTAACTTGCTAACTCACTCTCAAATCGGGCTCAAGGAACTTTTCCATATAATGTCGATCACAATCCTAAGAAGGAAGAAAAAGCAATCACTTTGAGAAATGGGAAAGAGGTGCAAGAAGCTGACACTGGTAAGAATTCTCCATAAGTGGTGGAACTGACAATGAAGGCAAGTGTTACTAACTCTAAAAATTTAGAAGAGGTATCTCTGATTGTTGAAGAAGGTAAAGGTAAAGGTAAAGAAAAACTCATTTTTATTGTTCTTAATAACTCTCAATTACCTTTTCCATCTCTAGCTAGGAAGAAAAGAACAATGAACAATTATCCAGATTTTTAGACATGTTTAAAAAGTTGCATGTAAATTTACCATTTGCTGAAGCTCTGTTACACATGCCTAAATATGCTAAATTCATGAAAGAGTTATGTTCTAATAAAAAGAAGCTAGAGGGTATAGGTATGGTTCAATTATCCAAAAATTGTAGTACTATTTTAATAAATAAAATTTTTGAAAAACTAGAAGATCCTGGTAGTTTTACATTACCTTGTGAATTAGGAGGAAATTTTGTTGGACATGTTTTATGTGACTTGGGTGCTAGTATTAATTTAATACCTTATTCAATTTGTAGAAAATTGAACTTAGGTGATCTTAAGGAGACCCGAGTGACACTACAATTAGCGGATAAATCTGTCAAGAAGCCAAAGGAGATTATTGAAGATTTATTAGTAAAACTAGAAAATTTTATATTTTCAGTTGATTTTGTGGTAATGGATATAGAGGAGATCAGAAAGTGCCATTAATAGTAGGATAACCATTCTTGAATACAACAAAAGCTTTAATAGATGTACATGGAAAAATGGTTACTTTAAGGTTTAATGAGGATGATATGGTTTTTAATGTTAATAAAATTATAAAACACACTTCTTATGAGTCTGAAGAATCCATTTATTTTGTAAACAGTATTCAAGAATGTGTAGAGGAAAAACAGAAAAAATTTCTACTAAATGATGAGTTACAGGATTGTTTGATGCATTCAAGGAACAAGGAAGACATGGAAAAGCAAGATGAAGAGCTGATACAAAAACTGGAAAGAGAGCACAATGAAGGAATAAAGGAGGGTAAATAGTCCCCTCCTAAGGGAGAAAATCACTATGAACTTAAAACTCTTCCTTCACATTTAAAATATGTATTTTTGGAGATAAATGCAAAACCTATAATTATTTATTCACTTTTGTCAGGTATGGAAGAGGAAATGCTAGTAGAGATCCTAAAGAAGCATAAAAAAGCAAGAGGATGGGAGACTTTAGATTTGATGGGAATTAGTCCTAGTTACTGTACACACCGGATACCGATGGAGATGGATTTCAAACCGGTAGTGCAACCTCAAAGAAGACTTAACCTAGCTATGCAAGAAGTGGTGAAAAAGGAGATATTGAAACTACTCAATGCAAGTATTATCTATCCTATTTTTGAAAGCAGTTGGGTGAGTCCTGTGCAATGTGTGCCTAAAAAGGAAGGTATGACTATGGTGACTAATGAAAATAATGAATTAATCCCATACAAACTATAACGGGATGGAGTGATGGAATATGACATGGTATGAATGAGATGATAGCACAGCGGAAAAACAAAATTTTTTATCATACATGCCACACAATTCCATGACAAGAATCGAAACATGCAATTTTAGGGTTTTAAAATTACAACTTTAGATGTCATTAAAACTTGATTTTGATGATGACCAGCAACCAAGAAGGATATGTCCACCTTAGATCTTCACCACCAATGCTAAGGAACAGCCTTTACGCCACTCCCTTTATTCTCACCCACACACTTGCAAAGATGGCTTAAAATCAAGAGTGCTAGCTCTACGATTGTGTATTCGGCAATGGGAATGATTTGAAGCCACAAGATCTGATCTTGTTCTTCCTTTAGGTTACTGTTTCAGCCCAAGAACACAAGAGAACAAGAAAGATTTCTTTCCCCTTGAGTATTTCGGCCAAGAGAGAAAAATAGCAAAACGGCATACCTTTTTATTCATTTAATTCATTAATATATATCACTTAATTTAGGTCAAGTGTGAGTGCCGAAAATTAAGTGTTAATTTCAGCCTCCATCACTTCCTAATTAAGAGATATATCTTAATTTAAATTCTATTAGAATTTAAATTCAAATGGCATTAGTCATTTAATCAAAACAAACTTACTTATTTAAGGTGATAGTTGCCGAATTCTACTAGTATTTTAGTTTGAATTTTGGCTACTTTAATTCCCTCTCAAGTATTATATTTTGATTAAATGCAAATTAGGATTTCATACTCAATTAACTTAATTATACATAGATAATTAATCAATTGAAATTAAACCTAGCACATGCCAACAAATTTCTCTCGTGACCAACTGTTAACAGATTTGCCTAAAACAGCAAGCTGTTGCCTAAAACAGCTAGGCAAAATCGCACCTTGACAGTTTTGCCTAAAACAGCTAGCTGTTTTAGGCAAAAAAAAATGTTTTTATAGATTTGCCTAAAACAGCTAGGTGTTTTAGGCAAAAATCTGTTTACCCATTTTATGCATTAATTTGACTTTAAATAAAAGTCCAAATTAATTCCCAATACACAATTTAAATATTTTAAGCCCAATGCTTTGTGTGCGATCCTATAGGTCCATTTAATGTTGGCAATGAATTAATAAATTAATTCAAAGGCGATATATATTCTCTAGCAAGATATTATAGCATTCCAAATTAAATGAAAATGCATATGGCATTTAGTGACCTAATGCAATTTTGCATAGTCCCTTACCTATAAATATCAAAATTAATATAAGGCATGGAACTAGTCATCCTTATATATATTAATTCCTTTCTTGATATTCTAGTGACACTGAACTCTCAGATAAATAATGATTACTCATTATTTCATCTCGGTATGGCCATACACTTCTCAGTTCACTGATCAAGTGGCCGATGATATTTTCTCTCTTAATGAAAGGGGTAATCCCTTCACTTCTCTCATGCTCTCTAACATGAATCAATGCATACCCAATCATACCCGTACTTGTCACTCTGTTACGAGTACGTTAGGTGTATGTCAAAGTACATAGTAATTCATAAAGAGTTTCATAAAGATTTCAGGTCTAAGAACTCCGATACAAAACTTGCATATGATAAACACTTATGACTTGTACCATGTAGTGTTCTCATGAGCATATCGTATCCAGATACCATGTTCTTTAACATATATCTATGATCTCTGATTGACACTCTTGTCCTAATGATCCGTAAGATAGAACTCATAATATCAGAGAGAGCATACTAGTCTTAATTCATTGTTATTCCCATAACAATGACTGACTAGGGATGTTTAGAATGAAGTCTCATTTGTTTCAAGGTCTTACAACCATATGCCTCACACATGATAACTTAAACCGAAACGACATTCTTGGATAGTTTTATCAATTGATATGCACAGGAATACAAAAGATAAAACAAATGCCTCATTTTGTTAACTAAGTGTTTTATTACAATGTATTGGGATTAGGGCTTACACTAACAATCTCCCACTAGCACTAGTCCCAATTGGGCATAGTCCTAAGACCGAACGCTCTCAAATGAGCTTCGTGCAGATTTGGACGCAACTGTTTCGTCAAAGGATCTGCTACATTGTCTTCACTTGCTATCTTGCTAACCTTGACGTCCCCACGAGCAATGATTTCTCTGATCACGTGGTACCTCCAGAGTATGTGTTTGGATTTCTGGTGTGACCGGGGCTCCTTGGCCTGTGCGATGGTCCCGTTGTTGTCATAGAAAATTTCTAATGGATCTAGGATGTTTGGGACCACTCCTAATCCAGAAATGAAATTTCTAATCCAAGCAGCTTCCTTTACAGCCTCACTCGCTGCAATATACTCAGATTATGTAGTTGAGTCGGCAACGGTCTCTTGCTGCGAGCTTCTTTAGCTAACAGCACCACCGTTCAAAACATAAACAAACCCAAATTGCGATCTTGTATACTGAGTGCTGGTCTGAAAAGTAGCATCGGCATAACCTTGTATGACGAGCTCTTTTTGACCACCATACACCAAGAAGTGATCCTTAGTCCTTTGCAGGTACTTCAAAATCCCTTTTACAGCAAACCAGTGCTTCTCACCAGGGTCTTGCTGAAACCTACTGGTTATACTCAATGCATGAGCAACATCCAACCTAGTACATAACATAGCGTACATGATAGATCCAATAGCAGATGCATATGGGATTCTACTCATGTTGTCCCTTTCCTCTTTGGTTTAAGGGCATTGTTCTTTAGTCAAAGGAACTCCTAAAGCCAAAGGTATGTACCCTTTCCTCGAGTCTCCCATACTAAAATGCTTTAGTACTTTGTCTATGTACTTTTTTGACTTAGTGCCAAAAGCCGATTCGATCTATCTCTATAGATTCGAATACCAAGTATTGTCTCGGCTTCACCTAAGTCTTTCATTGAGAAACATTTTCCCAACCATTGCTTAATCTTTTGCAATGTTGGAATGTCATTTCCAATGAGAAGGATGTCATCCACATATAGGACCAGAAATACTACTATGCTCCCACTAACCTTCTTGTACACACAAGGCTCATCTTCTTGTGCAATGGGTTCTTGTTCCACACCTTGTTGTGAACTTGATCCCATTTCCAATTTATCCTCTACAAGAGTTTGTGGCACTTGAATTTCTTCAAGTTCTATTTTACTCCCACTGTCTTTCTTGAGAAGGAACTCCTTTCCAAGAAAACAGCCTTGCGAGCAACAAATATTATGTTCTCGGCTTGTGAGTAAAAGTAGTATCCCTTTGTTTCTTTGGGATAACCCACAAACAAGCAGACACTGGATTTAGACTCTAGTTTGTCAGATGTTAATTTCTTAACATGTGCTTCACAGCCCCAAATCCTGAGAAAAGACATATTGGGTTCTTTCCCAGTCCATATCTCATATGGTGTCTTCTTAACTGCTTTAGTTGGAGTACGGTTCAATAGAAACGCAGCAGTTTCTAATGCATAACCCCAAAAAGAGATAGGAAGATTAGCTTGACTCATCATAGATCGAATCATGTCCAACAGAGTTCGATTTCTCCTTTCGAACACACCATTCCATTGCGGTGTTCCAGGAGGAGTGAGCCGTGAAATAATACCACACTCTTTTAGATGATTGTCAAACTCTTGGCTTAAGTATTCGCCACCTCGATCTGATCGAATGGTTTTTATACTTTTGCCAAGTTGATTTTCTACTTCGTTCTTAAACTCTTTGAATTTCTCAAAAGTTTCAGACTTGTACTTCATTAGATAGACATAGCCATATCTACTGAAGTCATCTGTGAATGTCACGAAGTAGCTAAAACCACCTCTAGCCTGTGTACTTAAAGGTCCACATACATCGGTATGTATTAGTTCCAATAAGTTATTAGTCCTCTCACCTTTCTTGTTAAAAGGACTCTTTGTCATTTTTCCATGCAAACATGGCTCGCATGTGTCATAAGACTCTAAGTCAAATGACCCAAGCACTCCAGTTTTATGGAGTCTTGAAATACGTTTTTCGTTTGCATGTCCTAAACGACAATGCCAGAAGTAAGTAGGGTTTAATTTGTTTGATTTAACCCTCTTTATATTAATGTTGTATATGGACTCTTTGTTTTGTAAATCAAGGATATAAAGGCCATTTTGCAACATGGCATTGCCGTAAGAAATGCCTTGGCGACGAATATGAGCATTGCCATTTTTAATAACAAAATCAAATTCATCATTATCCAAACATGAAACTGAAATAATGTTTCTGCTCATAGCAGGCACATAATAACAATTATTCAAAACAATACAAAGTCCGGAAGGTAAAGTGAGGTGATAGTCGCCTATCTCCATGGCAGCAACTCATGCTCCATTCCCCACACGGAGGTCCACTTCATTCTTCCCAAGTAACCGCCTATTTCTTAGCCCCTGCACATTTGAACAAATGTGAGAACCACAACCGGTATCCAATACCCAAGTGGTAGAAATAGAAAGGTTAATTTCAACAACAAAAATACCAGAACTGGATGCCTTGGCTCCATTCTTCTTTTGTTCTTCCTTGAAGTGAGCGCAATTCTTCCTCCAATGCCCTATCTTGTTGCAATGGAAGCAAGTGCTCTCACTCTCTTTGAGTTTTGGCGCCTTGGGCTTGGATTGGGCCTGAGGTGCACTCCCAACTGACTTGGGTTTTCCCTTTCCCTTTCCCTTTTGAACCATTAGTACGGGATTGGTCTTTCGAATGTTCTCTTCATCATTCTTAAGCATCCCATGAAGCTTAGTGACTGACTTGTTCATTGCATGCATGTTATAATTCATCACAAATGGATCATAAGCAGCAGGCAATGATCCTAAGATCAAGTCAATGGTCAATTCCTTTGGCACTAGTACCTCAAGCTTCTCAAGAGTATCAAGATACCCTTTCATCTTGAGTACATGGGTACTAACAGGAGTGCCCTCAGCCATCTTGCAAGAAATTAAGGCCTTTGTTGTCACAAACCTCTCGTGACGAGCTTGCTCTTGGAACATCTCCTTGAGGTGCACCATGATCGCATAAGCCTCATGGTCCTTAAATTGCTTTTGCAAGTCAGGCACCATAGTGGCTAGCATCAAACAGGTCAAATCATTAGAATCACTTTTCTTGGTCTCAAAAGTTTCCTTTTGAACCACAGAAGTGTTCCTAGCAGGTTCCTCAGGTAAGGGTACATCCAAAACATACGACTTTTTCTCTTGCTTAAGAACTATTCTTAAGTTTCGAGACCAGTCTATGAAATTGGTGCCATTCAATTTGTCCTTTTCAAGGACCGATCGCAATGAGAAATTGTTGTTTGAAGATGCCATTTTCAATCTACAATAAAATTTAGCAAGATTAAATGAGGTCTTATTATAATCCCATAAACCAAATTAATATCCCTTTAAATAATTCGCGTTAGTGATTTGATGTGGGCCAAGATCCACTTTTCACAACAACTTATTAGTCAAGCTGAGCCTGTACACCTAATAAGTTAAGTTACTTAGGTAGGAAAACTCCAATCATGTCTCGTACATGACTCTTGGATCAAATGGGCTAACATCTTAAGATGTTATAGCACAAACCCATTTATTAGTTGCCTAGGTCCGGGCATCCCTTTCCATGATAAGTCTAACCTACATTCACAACCCATGCCTCACAAAGATAATCGAGCGCATCTAGGACTCCTAGTCTACGTGACCGATGATCGATGCCTTGACATGTTTCGAATTAGGAAGGCAACTTTGTGACTTACTATTTTAAGGATTAATTTTATTACGGCTTACATGGCATACGCTTTGTCATCCATACATAGCATGCATATATAAATAATTGCATAAAGTAAAGCGTGACAAACATGGGCCCAAAAACCTACAACTAAGATTCTATACTATTACATAAGAATCTTCGAGTTGGGCTTCTCCACTACGATGGGCTTCATCTTGATTTACAAAGTCTTCAAGTATATCTTATTCTAAGAAATAAATGAAAAACTTTTACAAAAAAATATAATGGCTCGCAGGCCATATTTAATTACAAAACCCAGGGCCCATGAATGCACTATGCATATCCATTCATCACACCAAATTAGCAAATAAATATACATAGCATTCATGGATAAAACAAAGTCCAATTTTAATTAATTTAGCCAAGCCCATTAATGGAAATTGTGTACTTGAACCTTTAAGAGATGACCCCGTGATGGGCCTGGGCTGAAGCCCAATGGACTAAATCCTCTTATTGAATAAGTTCTCTTAAAAGCCCAAAACACAAACTAGTTAGATTTGTGCCATAAATCAACTCTAGTATAATTTCCAATTTTGCCATTTTTAATTTTATGTCATACAGCCCATAAACATTAAAAATACATATAATATGTGCTAACATGAATTAAAAATATAAAATCATGAAGAACACATATATAGTACACGGCATTCATGCAAAAACAAACAAACAACAAAAACTAGTTGCTTAATGCTTATGTAATGCCATAAAATGCACAAATATTTAAATCAATTTTATGAGTCATTTAATAATCTAAATAAGTCCATAAATATTGATTTAATATTCTGTACCAATCTGATCTAAATGTGTTTTTACCATTTTAATCAAAACAAAACAAACAATGTTGATTAAACATGTAACAAACACAAACTAGTCATAGTTTTAAGTGATTTTAAAATTAATCAATTAAATTGTCATGGACCAGAATTAAAACCAAATTTAAAATATGTCCAGACCTGATATTTAATCTTTAAAAATCACTTACAAACATGCCAAAATCGTTTTTACATTTAATATTGAAAACTAGTTGTTAAACTAACAATTAACATGCCAAATAGCACCTAGTTTTAATATTAACATGTACCATCAGGTATTATTAATTAAATTCGACCATTAACAGCTCCTAAAACATCTTAGGACAGTATATTAACATGTCATATTAATTATAATACCTATCTAATCAATTAAAATCATTTTTTCATCAAAACAATGCAAAAAACTCAAAACAGAAAATTTCAGATTTACATGTTTTCATAATGACGATTTTTAATTAATTTTTTTCATGCATCTAAAGCACTAAAATAAGCATGTTTAGGCTCTGATACCACTGATGGAATATGACATGGTATGAATGAGATGATAGCACAGCGAAAAAATAAAATTTTTTTATCATACATGCCATACAATTCCATGACAAGAATCGAAACAAGCAATTTTAGGGTTTTAAACTTACAACTTTAGATGTCTTTAAAACTTGATTTTGATGATGACCAGCAACCAAGAAGGATATTTCCACCTTAGATCTTCACCACCAATGCCAAGGAACAGCCTTTACGCCACTCCCTCTATTCTCACACACACACACTTGCAAAGATGTCTTAAAATCAAGAGCGCTAGCTCTATGATTGTGTATTCGGCAATGGGAATGATTTGAAGCCACAAGATCTGATCTTGTTCTTCCTTTAGGTTATTGTTTCAGCCCAACAAGAGAACAAGAAAGATTTCTTTCCCCTTGAGTTTTTCGGCCAAGAGAGAAAAATAGCAAAACGGCATACCTTTTTATTCATTTAATTCATTAATATATATCACTTAATTTAGGTCAAGTGTGAGTGCCGAAAATTAAGTGTTAATTTCAGCCTCCATCACTTCCTAATTAAGAGATATATCTTAATTTAAATTCTATTAGAATTTAAATTCAAATGGCATTAGTCATTTAATCAAAACAAACTTACTTATTTAAGGTGATAGTTGCCGAATTCTACTAGTATTTTAGTTTGAATTTTGGCTACTTTAATTCCCTCTCAAGTATTATATTTTGATTAAATACAAATTAGGATTTCATACTCAATTAACTTAATTATACATAGATAATTAATCAATTGAAATTAAACCTAGCACATGCCAACAAATTTCTCTCGTGATCAACTGTTAACAGATTTGCCTAAAACAGCAAGTTGTTTTAGGCAAAAAGACGGTTCAACATATTTGCCTAAAACAGCTAGGCAAAATCGCACCTTGACAGTTTTGCTGTTTTAGGCAAAAAAAATGTTTTTACAGATTTGCCTAAAACAGCTAGGTGTTTTAGGCAAAAATCTGTTTACCCATTTTATGCATTAATTTGACTTTAAATAAAAGTCCAAATTAATTCCCAATACACAATTTAAATATTTTAAGCCCAATGCTTTGTGTGCGATCCTATAGGTCCATTTAATGTTGGCAATGAATTAATAAATTAATTCAAAGGCGATATATATTCTCTAGCAAGATATTATAGCATTCCAAATTAAATGAAAATGCATATGGCATTTAGTGACCTAATGCAATTTTGCATAGTCCCTTACCTATAAATATCAAAATTAATATAAGGTATGGAACTAGTCATCCTTATATATATTAATTCCTTTCTTGATATTCTAGTGACACTGAACTCTCAGATAAATAATGATTACTCATTATTTCATCTCGGTATGGCCATACACTTCTCAGTTCACTGATCAAGTGGCCGATGATATTTTCTCTCTTAATGAAAGGGGTAATCCCTTCACTTCTCTCATGCTCTCTAACATGAATCAATGCATACCCAATCATACCCGTACTTGTCACTCTGTTACGAGTACGTTAGGTGTATGTCAAAGTATACAGTAATTCATAAAGAGTTTCATAAAGATTTCAGGTCTAAGAACTCCGATACAAAACTTGCATATGATAAACACTTATGACTTGTACCATGTAGTGTTCTCATGAGCATATCGTATCCAGATACCATGTTCTTTAACATATATCTATGATCTCTGATTGACACTCTTGTCCTAATGATCCGTAAGACAGAACTCATAATATCAGAGAGAGCATACTAGTCTTAATTCATTGTTATTCCCATAACAATGACTGACTAGGGATGTTTAGAATGAAGTCTCATTTGTTTCAAGGTCTTACAACCATATGCCTCACACATGATAACTTAAACCGAAACGACATTCTTGGATAGTTTTATCAATTGATATGCACAAGAATACAAAAGATAAAACAAATGCCTCATTTTATTAACTAAGTGTTTTATTACAATGTATTGGGACTAGGGCTTACACTAACATGGAAAGTGTGTATTGACTATAAGAAATTAAATAGTGCCACGAGAAAAGACCATTTTCCTTTGCCTTTTATTGATAAAATGCTAGAAAGATTAGCTGGTAATAAGTTTTACTATTTTTTAGAAGGTTATTCATGGTATATGCAAATTCCTATAGCCTTAGAAGACTAAGAAAAGACCATTTTTACATGCCCTTATGGCACATTTGCCTACAAGAGAATGCCTTTCGGTCTTTGTAATGCTCTAGCTACTTTTCAAAGGTGTATGATATCCATATTTCATGATTTTATTGAACAATTCATGAAAATTTTTATGGATGATTATACTTTATATGGTCATGATTTTGATTAATGTTTATCTAAACTAGCATTGTTTTTGAAAAGATGTGAAGAAACTAATTTGGTTGTCAATTGAGAGAAATGTCATTTCATGGTAAGGGAAGGACTTATTTTAGGGCATAAAATTTTTGAAAATGGTATTGAAGTTAACAAAGCAAAGGTAAAGGTAATTGCAAAATTGCCTCCTCCTATGAATGTTAAAGGAATTAGAAGTTTTCTTGATCATACCGGGTTTTACCGTCGGTTTATTAAGGATTTTTCAAAAATAGCTAAACCACTTTGCACTTTACTGCTTAAGGATGTTGCATTTAAATTTGATGATGAGTGTTTATAGGCTTTTACCTAATTAAAGCATAAGTTAATTACAACACCTGTCATAGCATCGCCAGACTGGAATCTGCCTTTTGAAATAATGTGTGATGCTAGTGACTTCGTAGTAGGTGCAATTTTGGAGCAAAGAAAGGAGATAATTTTTCATACCATTTACTATGCTAATTATACACTCACAGGAGCACAAGTGAACTACACCACCATAGAAAAGGAGTTCTTGGCAATAATGTTCAGTTTTGAAAAATTTAGGCCATATCTTTTTGGTTCTAAAGTGACAATGTGGTCAGATCATGCAGCGCTTTGACATCTCTTTGCTAAGAAGGATTCCAAATCGAGGCTTATCAGATGGGTTTTGTTGCATCAAGAGTTTACATGGAGATAAAATATAAAAAGGGAGCTAAAAATTTTATGGCTGACCATCTATCTAGATTGGATCATGCTCATATAGAAAAGGGAGAAATTTCTGATTTATTTCCTGATGAATGTATTTGTGTTATTAATTCTTATACTAATTCAGTCCCTTGGTACATGACATCGCTAATTACCTTACAGGAGGTTACCTTCTGAAGGATTTCACATGGCAACAAAAGAAAAAAGTTAAAGGCATATACAAGACATTACTTATGGGATGATCTATACTTGATTAAAATATGTCTGGATCAAGTGCTTTAAAGATGTATTCCGAAAAAGGAACAAGCAGATACAATGCAACAATGCCATGGAGGAGAAGTAGGAGGTCATCATGGGCCAAATCGAATAGTCCAAAAAATATTGCAATCAGGTTTCTTCTGGCTTCCTCTTTTTGCTAATGTAAAATCTTTTATAGAAATTTGTGATAGATGCCAACGAGTAAGAAATATCTCTAAAAGGGATGAGATGCCTATGAACAATATGCTAGAAGTATAAATTTTTGATGTATGGGGAATAGAATTCATGGGACAATTTACAAATTCATTTGTTTTTTAGTATATCTTAGTAGCTGTGGATTATATGAGTAAATGGGTAGAAGTAATAGCTACTAGGATATGTGATGCCAAAATTGTGCTTGAATTCTTTAGGAAAAATGTTTTCACTAGATTCGGAGCACCTAGGGCTATTATAAGTGATGGCGGCAAACATTTTATTAACCATCAATTTAGAACTTTGCTTCGAAAATTTAGTGTGAAGCATAAAATTACAACCTGTTGGAATTTAATGGTTACATGCATCACATACATGAGCGAAATTTTAAATTTTTTTAACCATTAGATCTGATCTTTCCATGAATACACAATATAACTATATGAGAATAAGAAAAATCACCTTTGATTTTTGTTGAACAGTTGATTTTACTTCGCACCGGGTTGTCGCAAACCACAGTGTCCAAAATCGAACACCTCCAATGAGTAATCCACACTAGAGAGGGGTAAATTGAACCAACAAATTGGTGTTCAACTAGGGCTGGCCGAAATCCAAGAGGCTAGCAATGGAAGTGGCACAAAAAGGGAGAGAGAATTAAGAGAAAAAGACTTTCCTTTTTTTTTTAATCACTTAACCCTAATTCTCATTAGTTGGCCTTTTATAGTTAGGTTAAAATTCCAACTCCTTAATGAGATTGGGCTCTTTAAAATTGCTGGAGAATTATTAATTGGGCTTCTGGAATTAATTATAATCATTTGGGCTTAATTAAATCCAAATTAAATCTTTTCATAAAAGACCATGCACAAAATCCACAAACTAGGCCCTTTGTGCATCTAATTGGATTTAAATATCCAAATGGATTCCAAATCCAACCAAATTAAATATGTGAGTTCCATAACACTTATGTAACATATATAAATTAATTTGGTCCAAGAAAAAGCCCTCTAAGCCCTTCTGTATGGAGTTGGCGTGTAGCCCTCTTCTGGAGGGCTTCCTCCAACTTCTTCATTCCTTTGGCCCTTTATAATTTCTCCAATGGTCCTATTAATTATTATATCAGTCCTATAACACTTATAGTAGTCTTATAACACTTATAAGACAATAATAATTAATCATGAAATACATTATTTCATTTAGGTCCAATTTACAGAACATTTCTTAAAAGTTCCGCGGACAATTTTATTTGATCATAATTAATTAAACTCTTTAATTAATTATTATCATATTCTCCTCTCTACCTTTATAATAATATCAAATATTATTATCCTTGTCATTTTACCATTTTACCCTTTTCTCTATATGTGTGTGACCTATTGGGTTCCTGTCCATGTTGGCAGTATAATATGTAATTGTGAGTTCTATTCAAAACTCACATGATTTAAACTCCTTTAAATCATTTTATCAATCTCTATTGATATTTTGATACATCATTATACAAGTCATGATTGGCCTCTAGCTAGGCATCATGACTACCCAAATGTCAGGAAAGTCATGTGGTTTGACTGTACCCTTCCATAGAAACAGTTACCATGCAATTACTCCTTTCACCACTCTTATCTCAATTAGATTCTGAGTATGGATTTCTGTCAACTCATATAAATCTAATTATGTATGTTCTATTAATTTAACCATTGTTCCTAAAATGCCCTTCATGGATCTCCATCCATCTCGGCATATTACTCTGGCCAAAGATTCACTGAATAAGGTAATTATAGAATCATGTGAGATAACTTCCCTTGTTAAATCTGGGATGGTGAATCCTTTGTCAATCACTCAACTATCTTCAAGTAGGTCATGATATACCCAATCTCCTAACTATGTTCACTCCCAGTTGGAAGTAATTAGTTATGGAGTCAAAGTATACCACTTGCTACTTAAGATAACTTTGGTGATCTCAAGTCTAAGGATACTTGCACAACTGCTATGAAGAGATTCCTCACTGACATAGATTTAATATCCATATGAGGATTCTCTTTGCAGGTCTCCAATGAACTTGTTCCTCTAACAAGCATCTACATGTTAGCTTTGATTATCATCCATAATCACAATTATGAGAACCATTGCTTGAACCATTCAAGAAGCATAACATGTGCTAGTCTGTCCGAATTAACAATGTCCTATCTTGTTAATTCTATGACTAGGGATATTTAGATATTAACATATTTGCATGCAATAGACATCTCACATCATGAACACCTTCATGATTGCCTTTGCACTGTGTTTATAATATCTAGGACTTCATTTATTAATTTAAGATTTACAAACTCATGTATTCAAACACAGCATTAATAAATGAATGATGCCTTTTATTAAGAATATAAATTTCATACATATGAAAAACATCCCTATTACATGGGCTCTAAGGCATACTCTCTAACAATCTCCCACTTGCACTAGAGCCAATCACTCATATGTCTCAGACCCATGCTATTTATATGGTGATCATGCTTTATCTGGGAAAGTGCTTTAGTGAGGGGATCCGCCACATTGTCATCTGTGGGAACCCTTTCTCTTTTCACATCATTTCTAGCTACTATTTCCCTTATGAGATGGTAGCGTCTGAGAACATGCTTGGATCGCTGATGAGACCGTGGTTCCTTTGCTTGCGCAATGGCTCCATTGTTGTCACAATATAAAGGAATCGGATCAATAATGCTAGGCACCACTCCTAGTTCGGTTATGAACTTTTTGATCCAGACTGCTTCTTTGGCTACTTCTGAAGCAGCAATGTACTCAGCTTCCATCGTGGAATCAGCAGTTGTTTCTTGTTTGGAACTTTTCCAACTAACTGCTCCTCCTCCCATTATGAACACATAACCAGATTGTGATTTACAATCATCTTTGTCAGATTGGAAGCTGGCATCTGTATACCCGTTTACTTCCAAACTGCCCTCTCCATATACCAAGAATATATCCTTAGTCCTTCTCAAGTACTTAAGAATATTCTTGACAGCTGCCCAATGTTCCTCTCCAAAATTAGATTGGAATCTGCTTGTGACACTCAAAGCAAATGCTACATCTGGATGTGTACATAACATAGCATACATGATAGAACCAATTGCAGATGCATATGGTATTCTATTCATGCTCTCTCTATCCTTCAGTGTCTGTGGACACATAGACTTAGAAAGGTGTTTCCCATGCACCATAGGTATAAACCCTTTCTTAGAGAGATCCATATTGAACCTCTTCAATACTTTATCTATATATGTACTCTGAGAAAGACCTAGCAACCTATTGGATCTATCTCTATAGATCCTTATTCCCAGAATATAGGATGCTTCTCCAAGGTCTTTCATGGAGAATTGCTTGGATAACCATATTTTAACAGATTGGAGAAGAGAAATGTCATTTCCCATGATCAATATGTCATCTACATATAGAACTAGGAAGACAATTGCACTCCCACTGACCCTTTTATACACACAAGGTTCATCTTCATTCTGTGAGAAACCAAACTCTTTTATTGTCTCATTGAATCGTATGTTCCAGCTCCTAGAGGCTTGCTTCAATCCATAAATGGATCTTTGAAGCTTGCATACCTTTTCGCCATTTCCTGATGTGAATCCTTCTGGTTGTGTCATATACATATCCTCGGTAAGGTTTCCATTAAGGAAAGCTGTCTTCACATCCATCTGCCAAATCTCATAATCATAATGAGCTGCAATGACTAAAAGTATTCTTATAGACTTAAGCATCGCTACAGGAGAAAAAGTTGCGTCATAGTCAATACCTTCTTTTTGACGATAACCTTTTGCTACTAAGCGAGCTTTATAGGTAACTATATTACCTTCCATGTCAGTCTTCTTTTTGAAGACCCATTTGCACCCTATGGGTTTTATCCCTTCAGGTGGTTGAATTAAAGTCCATACTTTATTCTCATACATGGAGTCCATTTCGGACTGCATAGCCTTAAGCCATAAATCACGTTCTGAACTGTTCAAAACTTCTTGATAGCTTGTAGGCTCATTGTCCTCTACTACAGTTATGCCTCTATCCGAATCAATGTGAAATCCATATCTCGCAGGGATAGAACGCATCCTACTAGATCTTCTAGGATTTTGTGTATAATCAGGTTCAACTGTGATTTCATCATTATGAAATTCAGTTTCGGGTTCAATCGATTGATCATCTTCTATTTGTGGGTCTTGAACTTCACCAAGCTCAATTTTACTCCCACTGTCCTCTCGTAGGAGAAATTCTCTTTCCAAGAAGACAGCATGCCTTGAAACAAACACCTTTTGTTCTAAGGGATGATAGAAATAATATACAAACGTTTCTTTTGGATATCCCACAAATAAACATTTGTCAGACTTAACATCCAGTTTGTCTGACATTGTCCTCTTCACATAAGTATGACAACCCCATACTTTCATATGAGAAAGCGTGGGTTTCTTGTTATTCCACATCTCATATGGAGTAACATCAACCGATTTACTAGGAACTCTATTTAACACATAAACAGCAGTTTCTAGTGCATATCCCCAAAAGGACTTAGGCAAGTCCGCTCCGCTCATCATTGATCGAACCATATCTAATAGTGTTCGATTCCTCCTTTTGGATACACCATTGTGTTGTGGTGTATATGGAGGAGTCCATTGAGATAAAATCCCATTATCTCTAAGATAATCCTGAAACTCTTGACCTAAGTATTCTCCACCTCGATCTGATCTAAGTGTTTTAATACTTTTGCCAAGTTGTTTCTCTACTTCATTTCTGAATTCTTTGAACTTTTCAAATGCTTCAGACTTATATTTCATTAGATAGATGTATCCAAACCTGGAATAATCATCTATGAAAGTAATGAAGTAGGAGTAACCTCCTCTAGCATGTGTAGTCATTGGACCACATACATCTGAATGTACTAAGTCCAAAACCATTTTAGCTCGTTCTCCTTTACCAACAAAGGGAGCTTTTGTCATTTTTCCCAATAAACAAGATTTGCATGTATCAAATGATTCATAATCAAATGATCCCAAATCACCTGACTTGTGCAATTTGGTCATGCATTTTTCATTTATGTGGCCTAAATGACAATGCCATAAGTATGAGGTATTTAGATTATCATGTTTCATTCTCTTGGTATCCACATTATGTACTTCTTTAATTAAATCAAGAACAAATATACCATTCTCAATGATAGCTTTTGCATAAAATATATTGTTCTTAAAAATGTAACAACATTTGTCCTTTAAAGAAATATCATAATCGTTCATCAAACAACTGAAAGAAATAATACTCTTGGACAAAGCTAGAACATAATAACAATTATTTAATTCCAGTACTAATCCACTAGGAAGAGGCAAATAGTAAGTCCCCACAACTGTTGTAGAGATGTTTTGTCCAGTAGCTGACTGCAAACATATCTCTGCCTTTCCAACTCTTCTAAAGCTTCTAAGCCCCTGTAGATCATTACATAAATGAGATCCACATCCGGTATCTAATACCCAAGATTGTTTTGAAGCAATAGAATAAGTATTAATTTCAATCATATGAATACCTGAAGTAGAAGCATCAGCTTGCTTCTTCTCCTTGAGAGAATCTAGATAGGCCTTGCAGTTACGCTTCCAATGACCATCCTTTCCACAATGGAAGCAAGTTCCTTTGGGATTCTCTTTCTTGGCAACCTTCTTCTTAGAGATCCCACCATTATTTGGCTGCGCCTTGGTGGGAATTTGCAGCTCAATGAACTTGATGAACTTCGACATTGGTCTATGAAAATGATGCCATATGTAAGGAGAAAGCAAAACATTGGCATGATAAAAGATTAAAAGTAAAAGACTTTGCTCCTGGTATGATGGTCTTATTATATAACGATAGAATAAGACTGTTTCAGGAAAGCTGAAATCAAGATGGCTTGGACTTTACCAAGTAATCTCGAGTAGTAATCTCGGAGTGGTGACAATCGAAAATCCTAGAGATGGACGTGAATACAAGGTGAATGGTCATTGGATTAAACCATATAAAGTTGAACAATATGAGGTTGCTGAGGCAACCATGGTGCTTAAAGACTACTAAAAGCAGTTTGATAGTCTAGCTGAGGACTCTTAAACTCAAAACTTCAAATCTCTTCCCTTTTAGATTTTTAATTTTTAAGTGAGTAAATTTTTTATTTTTGTGTATTTTTAGTTGGTTTAAGTTTTGTTAGTTTAGATTCATGAATTGAATTAATTGCTGATTTGACTAAGAATATGTAGGGAAGTATGGGTGTCAAATTTAGAAGTAAGACATAAGTATCAATTTTGATAGGCCTTCATTTGTGAATATATTGTTCATATTCTAAGGAGAAAATAAAATTTTGAGGAAAAATTGAGTTTTAACAATCATATAGGTGCAAAAGGGAAACTTTGAAGTAAAATTGAAGGGATTTTAGTATTATACAATCAAAAAAATGTTTTTGAGCTCAGAGGCTCTACGCGCTCTCGTGAGCAAGGACAACCCCCGTCTGTGTGCCCATAAATGTCTGCCTACCCCTCGTACACTACTGCGTACCTTTCTCCTTCCTTTATTGTGCTCTCATGCCTTGTTGCCCTGCCCACATGCGCTGCTGCATGCAGCTGTCACCGGTAGCCCCTACACTGCTGCATGATTTTCCCCTTCCATACATGTACTGGCGTGCACATGTAGGCCTCTTTTGTGCGACCGTGCAAGCCTTCCTGTGCAGCCATGTAAGGGTTACCTGCCTTTAAATTTCTTTTCTTTCTTAGTTTATTCCTTCACTTCTTTTTCTTTATTTTTTATCGCCCCCGCACATCCTAGGCTCAAATTCACTGCACCACCGCGCACCTCTTCCTCACCACCATCTTTATTTTCTCTGACCACCACACACTCTCTCTCTCCTCTTCTTCTCCCTTCATCTCCTCCTTTATCTTCTTCTTCATTTTCTTCTTTCACGTTTTTTCCTACATCTCCCACATCACACATTCACTCATTTCATAACCATAATTTTGCACCATTTGATTGCTTCTCCAATTTCAAATATGTATATTCAATCCTTTGCTCTTTATATTTTTCTTGACTATTATCTTGTTAAATTACATCAATTAGGTCACTTTCAACATACAATTTACACTTTATTCTTATATTTTTTGTCAATATTGTTTGTTGTGTGCTTAATATGTATGTAATGGATGCTTAATGTCAATTTTAGTGAATAATACACTTCATTTTCATCGTCAATTTATCTCTCAAACATACGCACGCCACATGCTCAATGAAATGTCACAATGAGTTTTATCTTTGTTTTGGCTTACCCATTACTCTTTTTTTGGCATTATTTTGATTTGATTATTATGATTAACTACCTCTCTATTGTCTTTCGGGCTCGTTCACATATATTTACAGTGCTTTATCATTACAATATGTGGCTTTATCTTTTTCCTTACTATTCTCTCATTACATTTTGGCATCACATTAGGCATAGTAATTGACTCATGCTTGCTTTTAATTATGAATGTCATAGTACCACTATCATCAATTACATACTTTTTCTTTTCTTTCTAGGTTATTCCTTCCCAATGATTTATGTATCATTGCTTGTCAATATTTTCTTTGTCCTCAACTTGCCATTTTCGCACTCTCATCTCTATTTTTGTTTTTCAGTGGCACCTAAGAAGACTAAATAATTTAAAGCTTCAAGTTCTTCTAGTATCTGTATCCCTTTTTATGTTGACAAAGCCAAGATTGCTCAGTTTGAATATTTTAGTGCCTGTACCTATATCCAACCAGCATACCTCAATTAATTTTTTCTCAATATTCCTGCTGGTAACTTATGAAATGAGGTACTGCCTTTAATTAAGCATATTGGGTGGAAACAGTTTATTGATCACAAGCTTAAAGTCTATCCCAACCTTGTTCGAGATTTGTTATATTCCTTTGAGTGCTATTTTAAGGGGGATAGAGATAATACTGGCACAGTAGGATTCAAATTGAGGAAGAAGGGATATTATATAACTTTCAAGCAGTTTTCAGAATATCTAGGATTTTTACCAGATGCTTTAGTGGAATTAACTGATACCTCGGTAGAGGAAAATTGGGAACGAATTTGCGACCCACTAAACCCCAAGCCATGGAGAGGAGAAAGATGTATAGTTCATGCTTTAAGAGATCATGTGTTGAGAATCATTCATATATTTTTAGCCAAGAGTGTTTATAATGGTCTGAATAATCTTAGTACAGTGAATGCCTCGCAGAGTATGATTTTTTGTTGTATGCTTGATGGTATTCTAATTAAAGGTGCATTGATTATAGCAAAGAGGATTTAGGAGTTACAGAAGATGCCATCTAATGTTAATAACATCTCCATTTGTTGGATCGCTACGGTTTTAGCAGAAGCAGTGGCTCACCCCACCATAGGAGATCCAATTGAGCGGGATTTGCATGTATTGACAACGTTATGTTGAAAAGAATGAAGATCCTATTGCCTAAGCCACATTATAATTGGATAACAAAGGAGAAGTATTTAAGGAAAAATAGTATTCGACTTAATGAGCATCCAGAGGAGCAAAATGTAGATGAAATCGCTCCAACAGTTGATCCAGTTACACCAGCAGTTGATCCAGTTACACCTAAGATCGAGGCTCATCTTAACCAGTTAAGTAGTTTGATGGATTTCAAGAGCTATATTGGAAGTCAAGCATACTTTGGAGATATTTGTGCATGAATTTTAGAGACGTTACTCACCACCTCCACCTCCATCTTCTTAGATCATTCTACATTTGCTGCGGATAACAAATTTTTTTGGAAGGGGGTAGAGCTTAGTAAGCTCAATTTTATTCAAGAAGTAGACACATCTTACCCTCTTCATTTTAATTCATAAATATGTGTTGTTTTATTATTTTATTATGTTTATGTTTAATTTGACATTCTGTGTTTGGGTTTGTAGTAGTTTAGCTTTTTTTTTCTGAAAGTTTTTAAGACTTACTAGAAACAAAATGTAGTTCTAGATTATCATCTAGTTTGCACAAAAACTTAGTTTGCCCCAGTTTTTCCTTAAAATTTTGAACATAATGAACTTAAATGTTAGAATGTACAAGTTAAAATCTTTGCTTAACAGTAGAATAAGTATGTTGTTTAATAAATCTTTAGCTAGTTTAATTTTCAACCTGATGAATAACTATTAGTTTCTACCCTCTTAAAAACACTTAGGCCAGTTTTGAATTTAGAAAAAACAATGCAATGAAATAGTAAAGTAAGGAATTATAGAACACTAGAACCTTCCTCATCACCCTTCGAAGCATAAGTAACTCAAAATGATTTAGAAAGTGATCTAAGCAACAATTTTCTTGTTAAGACCGTTTTCCTACCCTTGTGAAAATTTTATCCTTTGTTAGCTAATTTAAGTTTAAAAAGGTATACTTAATGCGTGCCATATATTTGTTCTTGTTACACTCATATAATTAACCATATAGCCTACAAAGATTTTATCTTCCCTTATGGAATTGGCCACTTTAGGATTGAATGGATTAATGGGAATTAGACATCTTGATGGGTGTAGTAAGATATTTTTTGATCTTATTAGCAAGAGCTATTATTGAAGTCAAATGGATAGTAAAATATTACCTTGTTGGAATTTAACGGTTACATGCATCACATACATGAGCGGAATTTTAAAATTTTTTTTAACCATAAGATCTGATCTTGCCATGAATACACAATATAACTATATGAGAATAAGAAAAATCACCTTTGATTTTTGTTGAACAGTTGATTTTACTTCGCACCGGGTTGTCGCAAACCACAGTGTCCAAAATCGAACACCTCCAATGAGTAATCCACACTAGAGAGGGGTAAATTGAACCAACAACTTGGTGTTCAACTAGGGCTGGCCGAAATTCCCAAGAGCTAGCTTGGGAAGTGGCGCAAAAGGGAGAGAGAATAAGTGAAAGGACTTTCCTTTTGTTTTAATCACTTAACCCTAATTCTCATTAGTTGGCCTTTTATAGTTAGGTTAAAATTCCAACTCCTTAATGAGATTGGGCTCTTTAAAATTGCTGGAGAATTATTAATTGGGCTTCTGGAATTAATTATAATCATTTGGGCTTAATTAAATCCAAATTAAATCTTTTCATAAAAGACCATGCACAAAATCCACAAACTAGGCCCTTTGTGCATCTAATTGGATTTAAATACCCAAATGGATTCCAAATCCAACCAAATTAAATATGTGAGTTCTATAACACTTATGTAACATATATAAATTAATTTGGTCCAAGAAAAAACCCTCTAAGCCCTTCTGTATGAAGTTGGCGTGTAGCCCTCTTCTGGAGGGCTTCCTCCAACTTCTTCATTCCTTTGGCCCTCTATAATTTCTCCAATGGTCCTATTAATTATTATATCAGTCCTATAACACTTATAGTAGTCTTATAACACTTATAAGACAATAATAATTAATCATGAAATACATTATTTCATTTAGGTCCAATTTACAGAACATTTCTCAAAAGTTCCGCGGACAATTTTATTTGATCATAATTAATTAAACTCTTTAATTAATTATTATCATATTCTCCTCTCTACCTTTATAATAATATCAAATATTATTATCCTTGTCATTTTACCATTTTACCCTTTTCTCTATATGTGTGTGACCTATTGGGTTCCTGTCCATGTTGGCAGTATAATATGTAATTGTGAGTTCTATTCAAAACTCACATGATTTAAACTCCTTTAAATCAATTTATCAATCTCTATTGATATTTTGATACATCATTATACAAGTCATGATTGGCCTCTAGCTAGGCATCATGACTACCCAAATGTCAGGAAAGTCATGTGGTTTGACTGTACCCTTCCATAGAAACAGTTACCGTGCAATTACTCCTTTCACCACTCTTATCTCAATCAGATTCTGAGTATGGATTTCTGTCAACTCATATAAATCTAATTATGTATGTTCTATTAATTTAACCATTGTTCCTAAAATGCCCTTCATGGATCTCCATCCATCTCGGCATATTACTCTGGCCAGAGATTCACTGAACAAGGTAATTATAGAATCATGTGAGATAACTTCCCTTGTTAAATCTGGGATGGTGAATCCTTTGTCAATCACTCAACTATCTTCAAGTAGGTCATGATATACCCAATCTCCTAACTATGTTCACTCCCAGTTGGAAGTAATCAGTTATGGAGTCAAAGTATACCACTTGCTACTTAAGATAACTTTGGTGATCTCAAGTCTAAGGATACTTGCACAACCGCTATGAAGAGATTCCTCACTGACATAGATTTAATATCCATATGAGGATTCTCTTTGCAGGTCTCCAATGAACTTGTTCCTCTAACAAGCATCCACATGTTAGCTTTGATTATCATCCATAATCACAACTATGAGAACCATTGCTTGAACCATTCAAGAAGCATAACATGTGCTAGTCTGTCCGAATTAACAATGTCCTATCTTGTTAATTCTATGACTAGGGATATTTAGATATTAACACATTTGCATGCGATAGACATCTCACATCATGAACACCTTCATGATTGCCTTTGCACTGTGTTTATAATATCTAGGACTTCATTTATTAATTTAAGATTTACAAACTCATGTATTCAAACACAGCATTAATAAATGAATGATGCCTTTTATTAAGAATATAAATTTCATACATATGAAAAACATCCCTATTACATGGGCTCTAGGGCATACTCTCTAACAATCTCCCACTTGCACTAGAGCCAATCACTCATATGTCTCAGACCCATGCTATTTATATGGTGATCATGCTTTATCTGGGAAAGTGCTTTAGTGAGGGGATCCGCCACATTGTCATCTGTGGGAACCCTTTCTATTTTCACATCATTTCTAGCTACTATTTCCCTTATGAGATGGTAGCGTCTGAGAACATGTTTGGATCGCTGATGAGACCGTGGTTCCTTTGCTTGCGCAATGGCTCCATTGTTGTCACAATATAAAGGAATCGGATCAACAATGCTAGGCACCACTCCTAGTTCAGTTATGAACTTTTTGATCCAGACTGCTTCTGAAGCAGCAATGTACTCAGCTTCTGTCGTGGAATCAGCAGTTGTTTCTTGTTTGGAACTTTTCCAACTAACTGCTCCTCCTCCCATTATGAACACATAACCAGATTGTGATTTACAATCATCTTTGTCAGATTGGAAGCTGGCATCCGTATACCCATTTACTTCCAAACTGCCCTCTCCAAATACCAAGAATACATCCTTAGTCCTTCTCAAGTACTTAAGAATATTCTTGACAGCTGCCCAATGTTCCTCTCCAAAATTAGATTGGAATCTGCTTGTGACACTCAAAGCAAATGCTACATCTGGACGTGTACATAACATAGCATACATGATAGAACCAATTGCAGATGCATATGGTATTCTATTCATGCTCTCTCTATCCTCCAGTGTCTGTGGACACATAGACTTAGAAAGGTGTTTCCCATGCACCATGGGTATAAACCCTTTCTTAGAGAGATCCATATTGAACCTCTTCAATACTTTATCTATATATGTACTTTGAGAAAGACCTAGCAACCTATTGGATCTATCTCTATAGATCCTTATTCCCAGAATATAGGATGCTTCTCCAAGGTCTTTCATGGAGAATTGCTTGGATAACCATATTTTAACAGATTGGAGAAGAGAAACGTCATTTCCCATGATCAATATGTCATCTACATATAGAACTAGGAAGACAATTGCACTCCCACTGACCCTTTTATACACACAAGGTTCATCTTCATTCTGTGAGAAACCAAACTCTTTGATTGTCTCATTGAATCGTATGTTCCAACTCCTAGAGGCTTGCTTCAATCCATAAATGGATCTTTGAAGCTTGCATACCTTTTCGCCATTTCCTGATGTGAATCCTTCTGGTTGTGTCATATACACATCCTCGGTAAGATTTCCATTAAGGAAAGCTGTCTTCACATCCATCTGCCAAATCTCATAATCATAATGAGCTGCAATGGCTAAAAGTATTCTTATAGACTTAAGCATCGCTACAGGAGAAAAAGTTTCGTCATAGTCAATACCTTCTTTTTGACGATAACCTTTTGCTACTAAGCGAGCTTTATAGGTAACTATATTACCTTCCATGTCAGTCTTCTTTTTGAAGACCCATTTGCACCCTATGGGTTTTATCCCTTCAGGTGGTTGAGTTAAAGTCCATACTTTATTCTCATACATGGAGTCCATTTCGGACTGCATAGCCTTAAGCCATAAATCACGTTCTGAACTGTTCAAAACTTCTTGATAGCTTGTAGGTTCATTGTCCTCTACTACAGTTATGCCTCTATCCGAATCAATGTGAAATCCATATCTCACAGGGATAGAATGCATCCTAGTAGACCTTCTAGGATTCTGTGTATAATCAGGTTCAACTGTAATCTCATCATTATGAAATTCAGTTTCGGGTTCAATCGGTTGATCTACTTCTATTTGTGGGTCCTGAACTTCACCAAGTTCAATTTTACTCCCACTGTCTTCTCGTAGGAGAAACTCTTTTTCCAAGAAGACAGCATGCCTTGAAACAAACACTTTTTGTTCTAAGGGATTATAGAAATAATATCCAAACGTTTCTTTTGGATATCCCACAAATAAACATTTGTCAGACTTAACATCCAGTTTGTCTGACATTGTCCTCTTCACATAAGCAGGACAACCCCATACTTTCATATGAGAAAGCGTGGGTTTCTTGTTATTCCACATCTCATATGGAGTAACATCAACCGATTTACTAGGAACTCTATTTAACACATAAACAGCAGTTTCTAGTGCATATCCCCAAAAAGACTTAGGCAAGTCCGCTCGGCTCATCATTGATCGAACCATATCTAATAGTGTTCGATTCCTCCTTTCGGATACACCATTGTGTTGTGGTGTATATGGAGGAGTCCATTGAGATAAAATCCCATTATCTCTAAGATAATCCTGAAACTCTTGACTTAAGTATTCTCCACCTCGATCTGATCTAAGTGTTTTAATACTTTTGCCAAGTTGTTTCTCTACTTCATTTCTGAATTCTTTGAACTTTTCAAATGCTTCAGACTTATATTTCATTAGATAGATGTATCCAAACCTGGAATAATCATCTATGAAAGTAATGAAGTAGGAGTAACCTCCTCTAGCATGTGTAGTCATTGGACCACATACATCCGAATGTATTAAGTCCAAAACCATTTTAGCTCGTTCTCCTTTACCAATAAAGGGAGCTTTTGTCATTTTTCCCAATAAACAAGATTCGCATGTATCAAATGATTCATAATCAAATGATCCCAAATCACCTGACTTGTGCAATTTGGTCATGCATTTTTCATTTATGTGGCCTAAACGACAATGCCATAAGTATGAGGTATTTAGATTATCATGTTTCATTCTCTTGGTATCCACATTATGTACTTCTTTAATTAAATCAAGAACAAATATACCATTCTCAATGATAGCTTTTGCATAAAATATATTGTTCTTAAAAATGTAACAACATTTGTCCTTTAAAGAAATATCATAATCGTTCATTAAACAACTGAAAGAAATAATACTCTTGGACAAAGCTGGAACATAATAACAATTATTTAATTCCAGTACTAATCCACTCGGAAGAGGCAAATGATAAGTCCCCACAACAGTTGTAGAGATGTTTTGTCCAGTAGCTGACTGCAAACAAATCTCTGCCTTTCCAACTCTTCTAAAGCTTCTAAGCCCCTGTAGATCATTACATAAATGAGATCCACATCCGGTATCTAATACCCAAGATTGTTTTGAAGCAATAGAATAAGTATTAATTTCAATCATATGAATACCTGAAGTAGATGCAACAGCTTGCTTCTTCTCCTTAAGAGAATCTAGATAGGCCTTGCAGTTACGCTTCCAATGACCATCTTTTCCACAATGGAAGCAAGTTCCTTTGGGATTCTCTTTCTTGGCAACCTTCTTCTTGGAGATCCCACCATTCTTTGGCTGCGCCTTGGTTATCATCTTCTTCTTCTGCTTCTTGCCTTTAGCAGAAGTGACAACCATGACACTTTTTGGATCTTTCTTAAATGATCCATCAGCTGTCTTGAGCATGTTGATTAACTCAGGAATGGATACTTGGATCTTGTTCATGTTGAAGTTAAGCACAAAAGGTGCATAACTTGGAGCCAACGAGTACAAGATTAAATCTATGTATAGATCATTATCCATAACATAGCCAAGTCTACTCAAATGCTCAATATACCCATACATCTTCAATGCATGAGCAGCAGCTGAAGTGCCTTCCACCATTTTGCAACTAAATAGAGCTCGAGCAATCTCATATTGCTCAGTTCTAGCCTGAGAAGAATAAAGCTCCTCTAGATGCAAAACAATGGTTCTAGCATCCATCATTTCATGTTGCTTCTGAAGCTCCGAGGACATAGCACCCAGCATCAAACATGCTGCTGCTTCACTATCCTCCATGTATTTTCGATAAATGCCTTTGATCTCATCAATGGCATCATCTGATGGAAGTGGTGGTGGATCTTTATCCAAGACATAATGGATCTTTTCAGCCCTGAGAACAATTCTCACTTGCCTGATCCAGTCAGAATAGTTGTTGCCAACCAGCTTGTTATCCAAGATTGATCGTATATTAATGTTTGATGTGCTCATGATGATGACCTAGATGTGAAAATGAAAAGATATGAGAGTATGTTCATATATATGTATGCATTAATAAGGTCTTTAATTAATACATTTACTCCCACTATTTTATTGCGAATTAATAGCCCTCACTATATAATCCGAGAAAACCCGATGATTTTCTTAGTGGGCCAATATCCAATCCTTGATATGTAATTTGACCTTGACTGTGGTCAACAAGCCAAATTCCATACCCTTGAAAGGTAGGTATCTTTATACCAATTGTGTCTCTACACAACTATTGGATCATTAGGTTATCAACTCTTGATGCATGCATATCATATATGCATTCCCTAATCTTGCCTCTAGAACCATTAGCCTTGACTGTGGTCAACAAACTAATGGGCTAGCTAAGATGACCCATTTAATTCGATTTGAACATATTCGATATAATGTGAGCTTGACTGTGGTCAACAACCCACACTATAAAGAACTCTGGTTCTCCTCAAATTAATGGAAGGCTTATATACCTTAGTATTTGTTTGAGGGTTTTAGTTAATTAAGTCTCATCATACATGGTTGGCATACATTGGTATGCATCCTATATCTATCACATAAATATAAGCATACAAATATGGTATAGTTATGGACTTCACTACATTGATTTCCCCGAGCCATGAGGGAAATCAAAAGGTCACACCTAGGTAGTATGCATGATTCAAACAAGAAAAATAATTACATTATCTTCAAGCTTGTTGGATCTCCATCCGGCCCATCTTGCTCCTTGAAAATGGTCTCCATCTCTATTTCTAATTCTAATCTAAGTAATCTAATTACATATTACAATTTGAAATCAAATACAAACCAAAAACAAGTGGCCGGGACATGAAAGTCCTCATTGGGCCAAAACATGCATTATGCTCAATCACATTGGGCTTTGTCCATAACTAACCATCATGCCAATCATTCACCCTTATATGCCTTTCTAATGCATAAAGAAAAGGATTACTAACTTTGTTTCAACCTTTGAAACTATATTTTGAGTTATTTTAATGATGTGATCAAATTAGGAAACTTTTTCCATTTTGGAAACTTTCATTTTAGGAAACCTTTTTGCATGAATTTGTTCTTGTCTTAATAATCAATCAAATTGATTATTAATTAATTATAAATTGATTATTTAATTAATTAATCATATTAAATAATTAAAAAAATCAATTTTGGGCTTAAAACAAGTGTAGGCCGAAACCCACAGAAGAAAAACCCTAAGTGTGTTCACACACAAACTAGTTTTGTGTCATTTGGACCATTTGGGCCTTTTGGAATGAGCCAAGCCCACTCCAGCCCTTAAAACCCATTAATAAACTTAATTAATGTTTATAATAGTTAATTTAAATCAGCTCCTTGGGCCCACCAAGTCATTCACTAATTTAAATCAAGTCCGTAAACATAATTAAGCCCATTAAGTGGTTTTAATGAATTAAAATTAATCAAATTAATTTAAGGCCCATTTTAATTAATCCAATTAATTAAAAACACTTTAATATATCATATATATCAGATTTAGAAGATCAAAAGTCGTTCTAACCAAGAACACATCAAGAACATACGAAGAACACCAATTTATCGAACTTTTCGACAAAACTAGTTTTCATGCAAAACTTGTTCGATTTTAATTCCGTTCGATCCTACGGCTTAATATCACATATTAAACACATAAAATATCATCTAAATGATTTTTAAATGGATCCATAAGAAATTAAATTAGAACAGCCCCTACATTACCTAGGGTTTCACGCCAAACCCTAATGGGTTTCACGCAAAACCCTAGTCACTTTTCTTCAAAAGTTCCGTTTTTGTTTCCGTCAAATTTATTTGATCACACATACAACCAGAAATCAATATTTCTCATTCATGAACAATCAAATCTAATATTTTAAAGTTCATGAAATAAATAACTCAAAACAAAACAAAACTTATTCCACAGAAAATATAGAATTGTGTATCCATGGCAAAACCTGGCTCTGATACCATGTTGGAATTTAACGGTTACATGCATCACATACATGAGCGGAATTTTAAAATTTTTTTTAACCATAAGATCTGATCTTGCCATGAATACACAATATAACTATATGAGAATAAGAAAAATCACCTTTGATTTTTGTTGAACAGTTGATTTTACTTCGCACCGGGTTGTCGCAAACCACAGTGTCCAAAATCGAACACCTCCAATGAGTAATCCACACTAGAGAGGGGTAAATTGAACCAACAACTTGGTGTTCAACTAGGGCTGGCCGAAATTCCCAAGAGCTAGCTTGGGAAGTGGCGCAAAAGGGAGAGAGAATAAGTGAAAGGACTTTCCTTTTGTTTTAATCACTTAACCCTAATTCTCATTAGTTGGCCTTTTATAGTTAGGTTAAAATTCCAACTCCTTAATGAGATTGGGCTCTTTAAAATTGCTGGAGAATTATTAATTGGGCTTCTGGAATTAATTATAATCATTTGGGCTTAATTAAATCCAAATTAAATCTTTTCATAAAAGACCATGCACAAAATCCACAAACTAGGCCCTTTGTGCATCTAATTGGATTTAAATACCCAAATGGATTCCAAATCCAACCAAATTAAATATGTGAGTTCCATAACACTTATGTAACATATATAAATTAATTTGGTCCAAGAAAAAACCCTCTAAGCCCTTCTGTATGAAGTTGGCGTGTAGCCCTCTTCTGGAGGGCTTCCTCCAACTTCTTCATTCCTTTGGCCCTCTATAATTTCTCCAATGGTCCTATTAATTATTATATCAGTCCTATAACACTTATAGTAGTCTTATAACACTTATAAGACAATAATAATTAATCATGAAATACATTATTTCATTTAGGTCCAATTTACAGAACATTTCTCAAAAGTTCCGCGGACAATTTTATTTGATCATAATTAATTAAACTCTTTAATTAATTATTATCATATTCTCCTCTCTACCTTTATAATAATATCAAATATTATTATCCTTGTCATTTTACCATTTTACCCTTTTCTCTATATGTGTGTGACCTATTGGGTTCCTGTCCATGTTGGCAGTATAATATGTAATTGTGAGTTCTATTCAAAACTCACATGATTTAAACTCCTTTAAATCAATTTATCAATCTCTATTGATATTTTGATACATCATTATACAAGTCATGATTGGCCTCTAGCTAGGCATCATGACTACCCAAATGTCAGGAAAGTCATGTGGTTTGACTGTACCCTTCCATAGAAACAGTTACCGTGCAATTACTCCTTTCACCACTCTTATCTCAATCAGATTCTGAGTATGGATTTCTGTCAACTCATATAAATCTAATTATGTATGTTCTATTAATTTAACCATTGTTCCTAAAATGCCCTTCATGGATCTCCATCCATCTCGGCATATTACTCTGGCCAGAGATTCACTGAACAAGGTAATTATAGAATCATGTGAGATAACTTCCCTTGTTAAATCTGGGATGGTGAATCCTTTGTCAATCACTCAACTATCTTCAAGTAGGTCATGATATACCCAATCTCCTAACTATGTTCACTCCCAGTTGGAAGTAATCAGTTATGGAGTCAAAGTATACCACTTGCTACTTAAGATAACTTTGGTGATCTCAAGTCTAAGGATACTTGCACAACCGCTATGAAGAGATTCCTCACTGACATAGATTTAATATCCATATGAGGATTCTCTTTGCAGGTCTCCAATGAACTTGTTCCTCTAACAAGCATCCACATGTTAGCTTTGATTATCATCCATAATCACAACTATGAGAACCATTGCTTGAACCATTCAAGAAGCATAACATGTGCTAGTCTGTCCGAATTAACAATGTCCTATCTTGTTAATTCTATGACTAGGGATATTTAGATATTAACACATTTGCATGCGATAGACATCTCACATCATGAACACCTTCATGATTGCCTTTGCACTGTGTTTATAATATCTAGGACTTCATTTATTAATTTAAGATTTACAAACTCATGTATTCAAACACAGCATTAATAAATGAATGATGCCTTTTATTAAGAATATAAATTTCATACATATGAAAAACATCCCTATTACATGGGCTCTAGGGCATACTCTCTAACATACCTTGTTATTACCCATGTCATTTTTGTATTGCCAGCATCAATGCTATACTAAAAAAAAGAAATCTTGCAATAAATCTAGCATATATGGCCAAAACCTTAAGTGTGGGGTATTTTACAAGGGAAATCAATGGTGACTTCTTCTAAAGGGCATAAGAGATTTTTAGAGCTTTGAATTATGAAGGATTGGGAAAGTTTGAAGTTATTTATTGCTTAAATTAATGGGATGAAAATTTTTAGTCTATTTTATCTTAGAGTGGCTATTCCTGTTGTTGATCTATTATCCATTCTTTGATGACTAAAACCATATCCCCATTACAACCTTTAAAAGACCTAAGTAATTCTAAGTTTTGTTTTGAGTTGTTTAGCGGAGACGACCTTCGGGTTCCGGTGTTAAAGGAGAGATTTATGGTGTTTCTAGAGTTTCAAGTGCGAAACCAGTTGTATACACATGTTTATATTAATTCAAAACTTCACTATGTAATTGTATTGATGTATTGATTTGGAAAATGCTTAAAATAATTTGGTCTTGCAAGAAAACTAACTTATTTTATCTTAAGTGAATTTATTCTAGTTAGAGATTTTATTAAGCACTCTTGGTAATTGCCAAGCTTGGTTATAAAATGAATGATTCTTTATTCGAGTTTGATTGTTTTGAGGAGTCAGATTGTTCTAATTTTCTCAAGGGCGAGCAAGGTTTAAGTGTGGGGTATTTGATAGTTGTGAATTATATAATATTTTTAGTATGATTTTAGGTATTTTATTAAGTTAATTTATCTTTAATCAAGTTGAATTTTATTTTAAATGTTTGAATTTGTGTTTTAAGAGCTAAATATAAGTTTTGGTGTTTTCAGGACTAAATTGAAGAAAAAAGGACTTAATTGCAAAATAGGAGAAGTTCTGAGTCAAATCTATAAAATTAAAAAATTGAAGCTAGAAAATCTTATGTGAAGTCTAGATAAGTGATGACCAGTTGTGCACAAAGGTTGCATGAAGTTTTAAATGGCCGTATAGGAAGATGAGCGAAATAAGTTGAGTACAGTAATCATATGCGTGGCCGTGCACCTAAAAAGAACCTTGATGCGTGGCCATGCACTTCATTCATTACCATACACGGTTGTGCATAGGAAGGCCAAATCATATGTGTGGCCATGCAAGCCTGTAGAGAAAGATGCACGGCAATGCATCAAGTAAAGCTATATTTTGCGTGGTGGTGCAAAAGAGTTCGATGCTTTGACAAAACTTCTAATTTTAGCAGAAGTCTTTTCCTATTCTAATTCAGAAAGTTTAGAAGGCCACTATGTCTTGTTTTGGCTATAAATAGTCATAAAAAACACCATAATATCATCATCAAGTAGTCAGCAACAATTTATTTACTTAGAATTTAGTTTTACGTTCTTTAGTTTTTCTTTAGTCGGAAGGAACAAAACTCAGGAGTTGGAGAGTTTCCTTGGTTTTTCTGTACAAGTTAATTGATGGAGCTTCTTTAACTCTTTACTTTTGATTCTTTTCATTAGTTTAGCTTTAGTTTTTAGTATGAATAGTGAGTAGTTTCTTTATTTTTGCTAAGGGTTCCTTGAAACCTTAATTTGCATTGTGATGACTTGATTGAGCTTAGATTTTAATATTAGTTGATTATTTCTTGGTTTTAAGTATATTCTTATCTTTGATTGAGTTGAGACTAATTATTAGTTTATTGGTTTAATAAATGAAAATTGGTTTAGACACTATCATTGATGTGCATGTTTTTAGGTTAATTTTTATTATCTATGCATGATTATTTTCTGATTTTGAGATGGTTATGTATTGATGATATTGGTTAAGACTAAGAAATGAGGAATTAAGAATAAATTGAAGTTAAAGTTTCTATAAAAGACTTTGATGAATATTTAGGAATATCAACTTTATTTTTATGCTAAGTGTTAAATTGTTCTTAACTGAGAATTTGATGCTTAAGAAATATATTCTTGATTCAAGATATCAGGCTTTATTTTATCTAGTTTTTCCATAATCACTATTATTTCTATTGGATTTAAGTAATTATAGTATGAATTAAGGTGGATAGTCCTTTAGTGAAAGTTGTTTTAATCTTTATATTTTCTCTATTTGTTTACTTGGTTTTAATTAAAAGCTAGTTTAATTACGTAAGTTATTTTGATTAATTGTTTATTTGTCTATTTTTATTTTTCATTAAGCTTTCAAAAATCAGAAACTTTGGGATTTTTCTTCTTTCTTTTACACACGAACTTTCATTTTAAAAATTCAACATTCTTTCATACAAACACAAATTTCCTTTAGGTTCAATATTTTAGGATCATAATTATATTTTCCTATATTACTAGCCGATCTAGTACACTTGCTAGACACTGATCAATACACTCACAGGAGTCCAAGTGAATTACACCACCACGGGGAAGGAATTACTGGCCATAGTGTTTAGTTTTGAAAAATTTAGGCCATACCTCATTGGTTCCAAAGTAATAGTGTGGTTGGATCACGTGGCGGTATTAGAGGCCAATTCTATCTTGTTGTGACTCAAAATCTATGTTGCACTGCTTGAAAGATTGTCATTTTGTAAGGGAGACTTGGGTAGCTACAGGTCTGGTACATGTCACTCATATATAGGCTCACTCTTTTAAATGGTGGTTGGCTTTTTTATTTGACATTGTAAACAAGGTGGAGATTACTTCATTTACCTTTGTGTGCAATCAGCTTTGGTTTGCCCGAAATAAGCTCTTCCATGATAATTACTCTATTGACTGCTCCTAAGTCTATTTCTTAGCTAGAAATTTAAAAAAAGAGTTCATATCTTTTTCCCTTCACATGGATGGCAACAACCTCCTTTCAACTAATAATAAGGTAAATTGGAAGTCTCCTACATTTAATATGGTGAAGATGAGTGTAGATGCAGGGTGTTTAGGGACGAATTTGTTAGGGTTTAAAGCAATATTTAGAGATGTTTTGGCCAATTCTATCTTGTGGGCAGAAAATGGTGGTCGAGTTCTAGAATTTGGAATTCTTATACTTCAGAGGCCATGGCCATGCTATTTGACTTATCTATTACAAAAGATTTGGGGTTTTCTAACTCATGATTGAAATTGAATGCAAGTATGTTATTGATTATTTGACTAAGGATTCTGTTATTTGCATTGTGTATGGGGGAATTATTGAAGACTGAAAGCAATTAAGCAAGGAGTTCATCTCTTGCTTTTGGTCATATACACCATGGGATGGTAATAATGTGGTGCACTATTAAGCTAAAAATTGTTCCACCTCTCTTTTTATACTTATATGGGTGGAAGATATCCCTTTGTTTCTTTCTCAACTATTTTTAGATGATGTAAATCTTTTTCAAAGTTAATGATATCCTTATAAGAATTTTCTATCAAAAAATTAAATGAAAGATAAAATATTCACTATGTTCTCCATTTTCTCTTTCATATTTTTTTTATATTTCATATAATTAGCACAATATAAATATTTTTTTATTTTTAATGTGGCATATCATCAATATACTTTAGATATACTAAAGGCTTAATGCATATAAGGACACACAAACTTAACTCTTTAATTCATTTTAACACCTAAACTTTAACAATGACCTATTAAGCACCTATACTTGTCAATTTTGTAAATAATAAATACAAATTCATATTATTTTTAAAAAATTAAAACACATGACATTGATTACACTTATATGAAATTTTAACTATTGTAATGAAAATATATATTCCACATGCATAGTAAAACTAGTAAGAATTGAATACAAAATAGATTGATTTTTAATTGATTTTGATGGATTTCTTGCTAATTTATATATTGTATGATGCCATATTAGATAGTTGAATGTCACATGTTTTAAATTTTTAAATGCAATGTGAATTTATATTTGTCATTTGTAAAATTGATAAGCATATGTGCTCAATGGGTCACTATTAAAATTTAGGTATTAAAATAAATTATTGAGTGAAGTTCAAATATCCGTATATGTATTAAGCATATACTCAATATATTAAATTTTAACATTGATAATTGTTTTTCAATAAGGATGAATCAGTAAAAATTGAATTGATTCAATTAAATTATATTAAAATCCTATGGCTATGCTTACTATTTATTAATTGAACTTTAAATTCCATTTTAATAATTAGGGTAATTTACACATTTGGTTACTCAACTATAACACTTGTAATAATAAAGTCACTTAACTTTCATTTTTCTCACTATTCTTTTATTTTTCATATAATTAGTGCAATTTATTTTAGGAATTTTAACTCAATAAGAAAAAAATGATAAACTCCTTAATTCTTAAATTCTTAATTTAATAGCATGACTATGTTATCCATTGGTAATTTTTAAATGAAGAATAAAATAATAATATTTAATAAGAAAAAGTGATTGTAAAGAAATATTCATGAGATATAAATAGAGTTATATATGTACATCCTTAATAAATGTCAAAACAAGGTAAACACTATATTTCTATTAATGCAAAAAATTGATTTAAAGTGAACTTTACAAACTATATATAGGGGTATTGTGACATGCACCATATTTCTATCCTTGAGTATTCCTCTAAAACCAAGGGACATTTGAGAAAAAAAATGGAGGAAAACCTTTTGCCTATGTAGCTCAGCCCTATTTTTAAGGTCCAAACAAGTTAAGGTGTCCTCGTCCGAATTGATTAGTTGCTTTGCGATAGGAAAGGAACTCAACCCGACTTGCCAAATCTCAAACCTGGAAGGCATGAGACACTGTCTCGAGGTATCCTTATCTTATCGTTAGCAATCAACTAGTGAAAGGCATTTGTTGGGCAATATGAGGTTGATGTAAGGAGTAACCACCCAAAAGAACATTGGAAAGGTATTTCGACCTTGTGAGGCTAAAACCTAGAGAGATTGAGTTCAAAACTTCACTCTTATTTTTACCTTTAATAAATGTGATATAATGGCTTTTAGATTAATGATGTTATCTCTTTTTTTACATGGCAGATTAGAGCAAATAAATAATTCAAGGGCATACCCAATCACATAGGGAAGTAATAGATCATAATCGTTGAGAAAACCAAAGGGGGTAATTGAGGACTTATTGGTAAAGGTTGGAAAATTCATTTTTCCCATGGATTTTATAGTGATGGAATGAAGGATGATAAAAAAAAGTGCCACTAATTGCAGGGAGACCATTTCTAAACACGGTAAAGGCCTTAATTGACATTTATGATCAAAAGGTCACCCTAAGGTTCAATAACAAAGAAATGGTAGTAGACATGAACAAAAGTATCCATTTATTTGATAAACAGGGTACAAGAGTGTGTAGAGGAAAATCAAGAGCAAGTGTTGATGAAGGACTTGCTGAATTTTAGCATAATGCACTCTTTAGAAGATAAGGAGCTGGATAAAGTGGAGAGAGAGATGATAGCGGAGATAAAGAAAAGAAGTGAGGAAGTTATGGGAGAGCTTGAGGAAGAGTTTGAAGATGAGGAATTAAGTGAAGAAAATGATGAACCAAAAAAGAGAGACTCTAAAACAAAGCTAAAAGACCTCCCTCCTCACTTGAAATATGTGTTTTTATAAAATGAATCAACGCCGGTGATAATTTCTTCTGTTTTGATAGGATTTGAAGGGGAGATGTTGATTGAACTGTTAATAAGGCATAAAAAGGCAATAGGTTGGGAGATATTGGACTTAAAAAGAATTAATCCTAGCTACAGTACTCACCAGATCCCAATGGAAGAAGAATGCAAACCAATGGTTCAACCTCAAAAGAGGTTTAATCTAGCAATACAAAAGGTAGTCAAGAAGGAGGTAATCAAATTCCTCGATTCAGGTATTATCTATCCCATCTCAGATAGTAAGTAGGCGAACCTAATGCAATGTGTTCCTAAGAAGGGGGGATGACAATGGTCAAAAATGAGTTAGATGTGTTTATTCTAACTTGTATGGTTACGGGCTGGAAAGTTTGTATAGACTATAGGATGCTGAATAGCTCCACTAGGAAAGATCATTTTTCCTTGCCATTTATTAATTAAATGTTAGAAAGGCTAGCGGGTAATAGGTTTTATTATTTCTTGGATGAGTATTTAGGATATTTACAAATCCCCATTGTACTCGAGGACCAAGAGAAAACTACCTTCACCAACCCTTACGATACTTTTTCCTATGGGAGAATGCCTTTTGGATCATATAATGCACCGGCTATGTTTTAGCAATGTATGATGGAAATATTCCATGACTTCATAGAGAAATTTATAGAGGTATTTATGGATGACTTTACCATTTATGGGAGAGATTTCGAGAGCTATCTTAAGCATCTTGATTTAGTGCTAGAGAGGTGTGAGAAAACCAATCTAGTGTTGAATTGGGAGAAATGTCACTTCATAATGAATGAGGGAATAGTATTGGGGTATAAAACTTTTGAAAAAGGGATCGAGGTGGATAGAGCCAAAGTAGAGGTGATATAGAAACTTCCACCTCTAACCAATGTCAAAGGGATTAGAAGATTTTTAGGGCATGCAGGTTTTTACCATAGATTTATCAAAAAAAATTCAAATATTGCAAAACCCTTGTCTATTTTGTTGATGAAAGATGCTCCTTTTATTTTCACTACTGAATGTTTGCATGCATTTGAGCTATTGAAACAAAGGCTTTTTTCAGCTCCGATTATTGTCTCTCTGGATTGGAATTTGCCTTTTGAACTATTGTGTGATGCAAAGGATTTTGTAGTAGGGGCAGTGCTTGGAAAAAGATGAGAGAAGGTGTTTTGTGCAATTTATTATGCAAGTTATACCTTCACTGGAGCTTAGGTCAATTATACCACAACTGAAAAGGAACTCCTTACAATTATTTTTGCATTTGAGAAGTTCAGACCTTATGTACTAGGAGCAAAAATTTTTGTGTGGACTGATCATGCAGCATTGAGACATCTTTTTGCCAAGAAGAAGTCAAAACCTAGACTCATTAGATGGGTACTTCTTTTATAAGAGTTTGACCTGGAGATTAAGGATAAAAAGGGGTGAACTTTATGGAAGATCACTTGTCTAGACTCGAGCATGGCTACATTGAGAAATGGGAGATCCTTGATTTATTTCCAGTTGAATGTATATGTGTTTTATTTATATGTGAAGTCATTGTTCCTTGGTTTGCTGATTTAGCCAATTTTCTTGCAAGAGGATACATACCAAAAGACTACACTTGGCAACAAAGGAAGAAATTGAAAGTTGATGCGAAACATTACATATGGGATGACCCTTACCTCTTTAAACTATGTGCAGATCAAGTGTTAAAAAGGTGTATCCCTAAGGAAGAGCAAGGAGACATATCAAGGCATGTTATAGTGGAGAAGTCGACGGACATCATGGGCCAAATTAGATGGTTTTAAAAATTCTTTTCTCTAGTTTTTATTGGCCTACTCTATTTAATGATGTGAAATCTTTCATTCAATCATACAATATATGTCAAAGGGTAGGGAATATCACTTAGGAGAGATGAAATGCCATTAGCCAACATGCTTGAGGTAGAGGTATTTGATGTTTGGGGTATAGATTTTATGGGGCCTTTCCTGGTATCCTATGGGTTTGAATATATCTTAGTAGCAGTAGATTATGTAAGCAAATGGGTAGAATTTATAGCCACTAGGACTTGTTATGCTAAGGTAATGCTTAAATTCTTAAGGAAAAATATATTCACTCGATATGGAACCCTTAGAGCTATAATTAGTGATGGTGGCAAGCATTTTGTTAACCACCAATTTAAAGCTTTGCCTAAAAAATTTGGAGTTAGGCATAAAGTCACTACCCCATATCATGCCCAAGCTAATGGCTAAGTTGTGTGTCCAATTAGGAACTTAAAGCAATTTTGGAGAAAACAATCAATGTATCCAAGAAAGATTTATACCTGAAGCTAGATAAGGTGTTGTGGGCATTTTCAGGGATAGTCATCAATGGCCATCGCCTGAAGCCTTACTTTGATTCCAAATTTGAAGCTACATCGATAGTCATCACCTTGGAAGATGTGCCTTGAGAGCTTAAAAAGTCAAGCTAGTGACTTGTTAAACCCAAAAATTTCTCCAACTTATGAACTCTAATTTTTCTTTTAAAACTATATTTTTTAATTTGTGTTTGATGGTTATTTGTGTTTTTATTTTTAATGTAATAAGTGGTATTAGTTATGGTGATGTTTGAGTGATCATGTGCATGAAGTTTGCAGGAATTTTGTTAGACTCAGCTGAGACCATTAGTCCTGGCCGTAACCTTTCTAGGATTAGAGTTCTAGAATACCTCACTCAGCTGAGACCATTAATCCTAGTCGTGTCTTCTTTAAGAATTGAGTTATAGAATAGGTCACTCGACTAAAACCATATTGTCTCTGCCATGTGCAAGGTAATTAGTTTGGGGTAGAATGCATCACTCAGTTGAGACCTATAGTCCTAGCCGTGTCCAGTAAAGAGGGAAAATTTAAAAAATGAAGTCCATTTGGTCTCAGCCGTGTGTATAGTAAACCTTTAGTCCAGTAGGGGTCACTTGGCTGAGACATTATATTCTCAGTCGTGTGTAAGTGTGTGTTTAAGTTACAGAAGGGGTCACTCGATCGAGACCAATTGGTCTCATCCGAGTGTAATCGGGATTTTTCAAACTTTAGGATTGGACTCGGTCAAGACGGTATAGTCCTAGTTGTGTCCATTCATTTTTTAAAATTGTGCATTTCACACTATATGTCTGACTCGATCGGGGCATTCTAGTCTCAATCGAGTCCCTAGGGCATTCAATCATGTCCCCCTATAAATAACCCCCAACGGTTATACCCTTTCATTTCCATTCAATTTCTCTTCTCCCCTCTTGATATTTTTGGCATTCTCACCCCCAATTCCCTACTTTTTCTTGCATTTTTTTTATTAAGCATCACAATCAAGTAAGTTTTCTTCTTTTTACTTTGTTATTCTATTTTTTGCTTGTTTGTTTGTTGTTTTTGCTTAAAGTTTTTGTTGTTGTGATTTCTTTATACTTAATGTAGTTTTTATGGTAAATTTTTAGTTAAACATGCCTTTTATCTTTTTTTTTTTATACTTGTGTTATAATATGGTGTTTATGCTTCTTTGATCTTAAATTAAAGCTTATTGCATGTAATAAAAAAGAAATCACATGACTATGGTTTTATTACAAGTTAGGTCTTTTTCTAATTGCATGTTAATTGTAGTTTTAGATCATGCACACCTAATGCTCGATGAATTGCCTAAATAAGCAGAAATCACATTTTGTTTAGTTATTTTGACTAGTTTGCATGTTTGTTCTCTTTAGTTGTGTTTATATTGATTTTATTTATGATGTTGTTAACCCCATGTATTGAGTGTTGTTTCTATGGGTTTGTTTAATTTATTTATTACTTGTGTTATTTGAACATTAATTTTTCTTTTGTTTAGCAACCCTTGTAGACATCTTTTTTCTTTTTGTGAAATATTGTTCATGCATGTTTTATATGTTTACTTATCCATTTTTTTCATCATGCTTTTTCTTTGCATTTACTTTGTTGCAACAAGGTATATAGGTTGAACCGATTTGACCTACAGGCTACTGGTTTTCAAAGGATGACTCGATTATCATGGTTAAGTGCCACGTACCTTGTGCAACTATTTTCATTGTCATTTGTGTCTTTATTTTCCTTGACATGCTTATTAGTTGTTTTTCATTTAAAGTCTTTATTTATGCAGCATACTTGTTATTTTTGGTGTTAATTGTTATCTCTTGTCTTCTGTTGTGTATCTTTTGTTGAGTTTTTCTTATTTATTTTGCTAGTGGCACCTAAATGCACCCGAACTGAGGCTGGGTCATCTTTTTCTTCTCAACAAGATCTTGCAAAGTTGAAGACTTTGACTTGGGTTCCAAATGAATTTAAGGATGATTGGGTCCTTTTTTAACATGTAAGAGTATCTAGCTACTCCGATCATAGACATGAACTTAATGGCGGATCTTCGCCTAAAGAATGAATTTGATAGGCTAATTGATGGAGTGGGATGAAGAGTGTTCATTGAGTAACAAGAGAAGGTTTATCTACATCTTGTTAGAGATTTTCTGGCTACTGTCAAGTTCAGGATTGGCAAAGATAGTCACTTGGATGGGAGCAATGTGAGTTTATGGCTTAATGGCTCCCCCTATCAAATATCTTTCAATGCTTTTGCTAAAGTGTTGGCCTTCGACCAACATGCTATATGAGGGCTAGAGAACATGAACAAATAGAAGTGTGGATGGGAATTTATGATGAAGTTGACCCCACCACTTTTCATGTAAGCAACACCAAGGCTCATCATTTGGGCAATCACCCACTGAGGATCATGCATAAATATCTAGCTTTGGCATTCTTTAGCCATCATAGAGGCCTTGGCAATATCAATGCCAACGAAGCCATAATCTTAAATGCCATGAAGCGTGGAATTTGCCTTAATAGAGTGATTTTTCTTGCCCAAAAGATTACTTACATGCTCACTTGTAAGAAGAGGGAGTCCAAACTAGCCTTTGGCAGATTGGTGACTACTGTAACTTGTCATCATAACCACCCCAACCTAGGAAAGCCTGTGGGCAACCCCGATCATGATTAACAATAAAATTTTGAAGAATATATCGATTCTAATTGATGATCCACGTTTTCCAGGGTAAAAGCAAGCAATGGTGTCGAGCAGGGAGCTGTATAGAGAAGCCATGCATAAAGGAGCTATGGAGCTAGAAAGAGCAGAGGCAAACACCATTACTTTATCCACTAAATAGTATACCGCTATAAAAAACCATCTCGATTACATCATCAAGAGGATGGACCTGATTTTACCACCATCCACCAGCGAATGGATGAGATAATAACTACTATCGGGATGTTGTAATCTCAGTTTGATGCCCGATATCCTCCTCCTCCTCCATTTACTTAGGAGCCACTATTTTAGGGATTTTCCTCAACCCACCAAACATATTGAATATTGTTTTGTATTTTGCTGAGGGTAGCAAAAAAATTTAAGTGTGGGGTGAGGGTTTGAAGAGTTAATGTTGTGTTTTTTTAGTTTGTTGTTGTTTTATTTAACACCATAATAACTTCATATTTATTGTTTGTTTTGTACTTTACTTTAATTTATGCATCTTTTATGTTTTTGTTTAAATTTTAGTTTAGTGTGTCACTTTTTCTTTTAGTTTGGTTTTATCTTTATCTTTACTTAGTTGTGATTTTTATTGCTACTTTAATTTTTGTTTTATTTCTTTTTAGGGTATATTTTCTTCGGTTGTTATTAAAAACCTATACATGTTCACTTAGTTTGCCTTTAGTTGTTCGCGTTATGGATGCTCCAAACTTAGGTTTAGAAAAGGTTGTTTGGGGGAGTTGAATATTCAAAGAGTAGTTCATTGTTTAGTGTTTACATTTTTCATTCAAGTTTAATTAGTTTAATACTGGTAGGTTTCCTATAATTTTTTGCACATTAAGCCTATTTTATAAAAAAATCCAGTGCATAAAGGTGATTGAATAGGAATTCTTGAGCGTTAGAACCTTCCTCATCACCCTTCAAATCATTTACAACAATTTGAATTCAGAGCTTGAAGTGATTTAGGTAAATTTTCTTCATAGCCTCTAAAAGACCTTAAACTTTCTTGGTATTAAAATTTTTCTCCCTTATATAGCCCTATTGAGCCTATTGAACTATGCTAATTGCATACTAAATTTTGAAATTTATTTGGTACCCATGTAATTGTCCTAACTCTATAAGCACTTTTCCAACCCCTTTGAGAATTGGCCATTCTTGAAGTAAGTAGGAGAAAGCTTTACTTTTAGTCCATATGAATTAAGATAAGGGTATTTTATCAAGGAGAACCCTAGGTTAGGATTAACTAGCAAATGTAAGGGTTACCTTTACATTATAATTTTTTAATGGTTTTGATAGAAGCCCCTGTGCTAAAAGAAAATAAAACTTGATCATAGTTCGAAATAAGTGTGGGGTGGCTTGCTGAAATTAGAAAAGGAATTTTAGAGCTTGAATTTGAGCAAGCAATAGTGCTATCAAGTGGCACCTTGGTGTAGTTGTTCTTTTAGAAGAACCAAACTTTTGAAAGACCATTATGCATTATGGGTAGTCTAGCATTTAGAGTATCTTTGAATCAAAAAAAGGGTTTAATGTGAACTGAAAATTTTTAGACTGTTCTTAGGATGGAGAGAGCTTTGGAATGGTGATTCTACTTTACATATCCTGCATATTTTTTATTAGCCATACCCCAGCCTCATTGTAACTCATTTAAGTCCTAATGATCTTGTTTTATTTAAAATTATTTGCGAAGATCACCTTCAGATTCCAGTGCTAAAGGAAAGACTTATGGAGTTTTTCGAGTTTCAAGAGCAAAACCACATATGCAATTTCTACATACGAATTCTTTTCTCGGTTGTCAAATTGCATCAAAGTTTTATCATTCGAAAGTTATCTTTAGGCCTTGCACACACACACTAGAGACTAACTAGTATGAATTAAGTTGAATTCTTTTCGATTTGGGTAGACAGTTAGTGACTTATGCTGTAGTATTTTTAAGCTTTCCTTAGACTTGTATTTTCTCTTTTCGAGTTTGGGTTTGTGAGAATCTGGTTGTCCAATTGCTCGAGGGTGAGCAAAAGCTAAGTGTGGGGTAGTTGATAACTTCGATTTTATTATTTATTTTTTAGTATTTTTGTTAAGTATTTATGTCTCGTGTTGCATATTTTTCATGTTTTAGTGTTAAAATTATCTTGCTACGCAATTTAGGTTTATTTTGATTTTTGTGAAGTTTTTAAGTGATTTTGGTGAATATTTTTGATTTGTGTGTAGAGAAAAGGGTAGCACTTGGTCGAGACCATTGGTCTCAGATGAGTGTCGTACAAGATCTCAAAATGTGCATTTCATCATGAGACTCGATTGAGACCAAAGTGTCCCAGTTGACTGCTATGTAGCCTTCAAGTGTGTTTCGATCCAGAATCATACACTCGGCTAAAACTAAAGTGTCTCAAATGTGTCATATGCTATAATACTATTTTATCTCTTTAGACTCGGCGAGACCAAAGTATCTCAACCATGTACATCTGAAGACCTCTACAAAGCTACAAGTTTTATCTGGAAAGGGGGATTAGGGTCTTGAGCAACCACCATATTCTTTGTAGTTTTAGCTTATGTTTTCTTCATACTTAGGCTTTCATACTTAACTTTTCATAGGTTTTTCTTGTAAAAATTACTCTTTTAATATAGTTACTTCACAAATACATAGAAATACTCAGTTAGAGCTTAAATTTTTAAGTAACAAGTTTTAGTTTTGAATAAAGTTAACTTCAGATCTTTAACTCTAAATGGGTTTTATAGTTTTTATATCACTCTTTTCTTATTATTTACATTATGAATAGTGAATAGTTTTTTGTTGTTTGGGGATATTTGAATCCCCTAGACCATGTAAGAAGTATGAACTCATTTATTTAATATATGTTTCGAATGTTTGTTTTTCCCCTTGTGCTAATCTTGGTTTGAATGTTTTACAACTGTTTATGTTATTAATATTATTCAAGTTAATAGTTGGATGTTTGTTTAATGTTATGCCATGAATGTTTTGTTTTTCCTCAATTTTGCTATAGTTTTAATGGCATTTTCAGAATGGGAGTTATTAAACCTAGGGTTTATTGTGTTGTAAATTCAGAAATAGAGAGAAAAATGAATAGGTATTGGACTAGTAAGCTCTGAAATGGGATATTAGTTCACATTTAGGTTTTGGGATCCGTGCTAATGCTGGCTATTGGGTAAGCTCCGGAATGGGATACCAAGTAGTTAGAATAATAGGCTCCAAAATGGAATACCAGGGGTTTTGAAGGGTTGACCACATCTGAATTGTATGAAATCTTTTGTTAAAATGAACCTTGCATGGGATAGAGGTGGATTAGATCCCTAACAACGTCTTTACCTTTGTTGATTTATCCATAGTTTATATTTATTTCTTGTTATTGTCTTGCTTATTCATCATTTACATTTTATATTTTCTTTTTGTTTATTGTCACTATAGTTTGAGATAACAAAAGAAAGAAAAATTAATCAAACAATTTGGAATTCTTTAAGCACATATAACAATCAATAAAAAATTTCATATTGCACCATTTCACTTCCCTTAAGTTCGATATATGGAGGTCTTAATTATATTCCTCTATATTACTTGTCGAGCTAGTGTAATTGCTAGGGTTGCAACAACAATTCTAGCCAAAAAAATGGATAATAAATTTTTTATAAAATTTTTTCTCCTACAAACTAGGTAGTTTCCATTAACTCCATCATTCTGGATGGTATTTGAAGGAATCAATTACAAACTTGTATTATATAATTTCTTCCTACATACATACAACTAATCCAAATGTACTTCTACATTTGTTTCTATAGTTCAATTATAGAATGCATATTGCATTAATGTCATCGGCTCGAAATCTCTTATTCTTTTTGGCGTTTGCAAACTTTTTGCACCTTTGCTTTAGTCAATGCAACCCCTTGAGGAGTATGTGGGAATCATACATATCCTTATCATCACCATTTTTGCTACACATAACATAAATTTTTTAAGAATCATTTCAATCGAAAAATAAGGACCAATCCATAAAAAATTTTAAAAATTTTTAAAAATAAATTAAAGGTAGAAAATAAATTTTCTATAACTTTTGAGAATATTTATATTGAGAAATTCAAAAAATGTTATTTGGTTATCAAAAAATTTATTAAAATACACCAAAAAATAAAAAAAAAAATTGTAAAAAAAAACATGACTGAAAAAATCAGATTTGAAATGCTAGCTGGAGAACTCCTCATGCATTGGTGGAAGCCATTCAAACGTGCCCACTTGTCTTCATGCAACTTCACGCGCGACTGATGCTTATATGCCATATGGCATTGACCCACTGGTTCACATGTCATGACAAGTGTTGCCATATCAAACCTCTATCCTTAATTGGCCCACCTAGTTGCCACGTGGCATTTAGATGACACATGGTAGGACCACATTCAATCCATGTGTTATGTCTTAAATAGGCCATATGTTGAAATGACACATCACTCTGCCATGTGTCCATGACATGTGGCGCAACCACTTTTGTCTATGTGTCACCCCCCTTATTGGGCCATATGTTAGAATAACGCATCACACTAACATATGGCCTAGCGTGTGCAACACAGGCACCATATTGGCATGTGCCCTACGCATAGTGACACATACATCTCATGTGCTGCCTTGCTGGCAGTTTTAGATGGTTGGACTTCGACTGATAGGGGGTTTTTAGGGTTTGTGATCTCAATGTTGTGGTAAAATAATTTAAATCCTACTTTCAATTTAGCATTTTAGACACTTATATCTACCAGTCGAATTGTAGTGTACGTATGAACAATATTAAAAATTATATATACACACATATATATTATAAACACCAAAAAAAATAATTTTATTTAGTGTTATATGCATCCTATTTAGATCTACATTTTTACATATAAAAATTTAGGTCCAATTTTAAGTCACATGCCAGAACACAAAAGCTAAACCTCTAATACTAATGGTGGATTTCATGCATAATAAATTAGATATAATAAATTATATCAATCAAATAAAAGTAAAACATATTTATCTCTCATAGCGTAGAAACTTTTGAAAATGGAAGTGAAAAATCTTGTTTCACTTCACTAGTTAGACTTTTATCTATGAGCAATGGATGCAGGATAAGTGCAACAATCCACGGTCTAAAAATCCCTTAAAAGTCAAAAGTTTTTTAGGGGGTAAAAAAGAATACTAAATTCGTTTTAGGGAGAGCATTTAAGATATAGATAATGTGGTTAGTAACCTTTAAAATGTTTATTGATCCCTGTATATAAAAAAATATACTATAGTACTTTTTCTAGTCGAAACTTAGACTTTTTTTTGAGATATGATCAAATAGTTTTAAATAATTAAAGATACTTGAAACTTATCTAATATAGAATTATGAGCATTATTCAAACTCTATCATGTTCAAATGTTACATCAGTACAATTAAGTGTCACACATTTTAATTTTTCAAAAATAATATCAATGCGTATTTATTATTTACAAAATTAATAAGTATAAATATTTAATAAATTATTATTAAAATTTAAGTGCTCAAATAAATTATTAAGTTAAATTTGAATTTCTCCATACATGACAAGTCTTTCTCTAATCATTATAAAGAAGATAATTTATCCAAATACATATTCCACTGTAGGTTACATGGGTCAAAGTTCATGGATTATAATTTATAACCAAAAGCCAAACCTTATTTGGTTATTTGGTTTCAATAATTATAATTTTTATTAAATTTTAACTTTAATTCAAATAATAATAAAAAAATTGTTAAAATACCAATATTTTATTTAATAAAATTTCCTTTTTTATTGTATTTAATTAACAAAATTAGGGAAGATTGATTTTCGACTCGGGTCAGTTTGTATAAAAAATATTGTTTTGATCTCGATTGATTTGGATAAGTATAATTATTAATGAAAAATGTAACCACATGAAAATTGAGGGATATTTTTTTTAATAATGTATATTTTTAAAAAAAATACAAAAATAGGATGTGTCAGAAAATATTAATAGAATTGAGGTATTTTCAAAACCGTTATGACAGATAACAGTTTCAGACTGTGGGATTAATGAGAGGAAAAGCTGATTTTTCACAGTAACTGTGGGGTAATGAGTCTGAAATCGCTGTCAGTCATAACGGTTTCAATATCAATGTGTCACACACTGAAACCACTATGACATGTAGCAGTTTTAGAGGATTGGCTGGATCTGGCTTTTAAAAAATATTATATTTATTAGTTTGAATTTATTTTTTAAATAGAGTGTTGTAGTTTAATGGTAAAAGTGAGCACGTTATATTTCATGAGGTTATAAATTCAAATCTTGTTAACAGTGTTATTTTTATTTTTAATATTAAATATATATTGAATACTTGAATCACCAAAATTATTTTAATGGTAAAACTCTAATCTATTACTTAATTTACAATTAATTTTTTTATATTAATCTTTGTGCTTTAATTAATTAAAATTTTCTAATTAATTTCTTAAAATAAATAAAGAATTAATCTTTGTTAATTCTTATGTCTCTTGAGGGATTCAATTTTTGATGGATTTTTTTTTTCCACTCGTGATAAAGTGATGCATCATTTTGACATCTATTAGGAGAAATATTGAATTTTCTTGCTTGGTCAAAAAGCATTGAATTTGCTTGAGGATTTCCCGATAGAAAGTATTGATTATTGAATTGAATTTAGTACACAATGGCTAAATTGCAGTCAATGGCAAATTAATTGAAATACAATGTGCCACTATTTTTAAATGATTCTCGAGTTTAATTTGAATTACGACCATTTCATTTTAGACTCTCAAAATTATAGTTATATTTAATTTATTGCTACATAATTTTATTTCAAGATTTAAAGTTTATGGATTAGAATCAATTCCATCCTTCTAAAAAAAATACTAATTTGATAATTGGAGTCTATTTTACTGAAAATTTACGAAAATATTCCATTTTTAAAATGATTAGAAATTTGTAATTACCATTAATTTTTTTCGATTTAAACATCAAACTATTATTATGTGATAAATTAATATGTTAAATAATGTAACAAATAAAATAGGGATATATAAAAATCAGTAATTCTAAAACCTAATTTAGAATAAAATTATGGGCTAGGAATAATGATGAGGAAAGATTGAATCCATATATTAAGTGCCAAAATTGGCTTAGTGGTAAAACAACATTCTATAATGCGTTCGCATGCGGGTTAAAACCCAAGAAACAATCATTTTTTTTTTTTCTTATTTTTCACATCAGAATTTACAATTACTTATTATACTTTAATTAATAAAAAAATTTATAATTAATGTTTCCAAATAAATAAAGACAATATTAAATAAATTATAAAATTAATTTTCAATTTTCATATTAGTATTTATAATTAATTTTTTACATTAATTTGCATATTTCAATAAATTAAAATTTATGATTAAATAATTCAAAAAATTTAAAAATTTAAAAAAACTTAAGTATGTAAAAATTTGTTATAAATTCTAAGGAAATTTAAAAAAAAAATTAATTTTTTTTTAATTTAAAAAATAAAAAATCAATGTAATAAATTAAATAATGCAAAAAAATAAAAAAATTGAAATACAAAAATATGTAAAAAAATAGTTATAAAATCTAATATAAAAATAATAAAAAAACTAAAAAAAGGAATTAAAAAAATTTTAAAAGTTGGAACCCGGAATTTTGCACTGAAATTGCTGATATGTACAATAATTTCAAAGTCTAAAATTGCTATTATTTGCAGCGATTTCAGTGCAAATTTTTTTTTTTTGCATCTTTGACATAAATCTGACAAAAATCGCGGCACGTAACAGCAGTTTCGTATCGAAATTTCAAAATTATAAATAATTTCTAATACGTATCAAAATATATAAATAATTATTAAAAATACATTATTAAAAAATATCCAAAAAATTGAGATACTGAAAGATTAATAAATGTCGTATAA
>JBBPFJ010000698.1:0-58904 GCA_037975025.1 Excoecaria agallocha | reverse complement strand
GTTCTTTTCCTGTGGATAGAATGTGCGAGATACCAAGCTTAAGAGTATAAAAGTAGATAATTGGCAAGAATCAAAATAGATTTTAACGGTACAAAGAATATGATGGATGAAAGATATAAGGAGAATTCAGATGCACAGACCAAAATACAAAGTGCCACAAACAAAACATTGTCTGACCAATCACAAGCAGGAAATAGCTGAGTTTCAGAACCAAAATGTGTTTTTCACTAGTTTTTTAATTACTTTTGTTTAAGTTATATGAAGATCAAAAACACGGTGAAGGAGAAATAAAAGAAAGCACCTTGCTCTAAAAATGTACTTTAAACTTGAAATTTCTTGTCAACCAAACAAGAAATAACCTTACAACCTGTAGTTATTTTCTTTTTCTTGCCATCTTATAAAACAACACCTCTCATTGATCGTATATATAAAGTTTGAGGTTGCACTCAAGAAGCAGGTGTCCATCATGTTAAGACAAACATTGGAAGGAAAAAAAAAAAACCACTGTGTAGAAGAGAGAGGACACCCCAACAGATTTATACTTTTGTGGAGTTACTTTGACATGAAGCAGTTTGTGACAAAACTGGAAATTGAAAAAAAAAAAGCGGAAATGCATAAAAGAAAAGAAGCAGTGGGTGACAAATATTGGTATATTTTACAAAATGAAATGAAAATTAACCTTACCCTGGAGTTGGCTTTGTAGAGACAATTTCCTCTGGAATGTTTTCATCATCCCAGGGAGGAATGCTTCCTTCCCCCTCAAGAGTATTTATCTTCAATAGCACTTTTTTCAGATCATCAACCATTGCAAAAGCTCGGGGTTCAATAGTCTTTATGACACAGCTGCAGGAGGTTCTTAACTTTTCCGAATACTTGGATACCTCTTGTGCTGATATCTCTATGCAAACATAAACCACAGTAGGAGCAGTTATACCTAATCTACTGCAATAATCATAAAAGCGATATATTTAATATAAGAAAACTCACGAGGTAGAATAGTTTTCTGAAGTTGAGCCTCATACTCAATCCCAATGACAGGTTCATTTCGAAGAAAATGCTACAAAATGTTCAAGCCCAAAAAATAAAATCATTTTGTTACATCTATTAAGGATTCCAAATAAAGCTTTAAGAGACCACAATATACTTGTAAATATTCATCTCGCAAGTTGGTTGATTGCATTTGATCACACTCTAGAAAGGCTGATTCAATCTCTGCCATTAGTAATGCTCGAACAATAGCTATTTCACGTTCTGAAAAACCATGCAACCGTACCCTTGCTACCTGAAATATATTCTAGCTATAATAAAATGCTTAAAACAAAAATGCGAAAGAGAACAATTCTAAAATCAACAACAAACCTCAAGTAGCATTGATTCTAAGCCCTCAAGAGTGCCTTTCTCTTTACAGGCTGAAGTCATTATACAAGCCTTCAATGGACGGACTAGAACATCTGCTGCAGCCGAGCATGAGAAATAGGGTGGATCCTTTCTACGAGATAATTTAAAGAATCTCTGATTTAGAGCATAAAGAAACATGTACTCTATAAGCATGTCCTTGTAGTCTCTTACTGTCTTAAGCTCATCTGCTGACATCTTATAGCTGATCATCACTGCAGACTGCCACAAGCCATAAAGGAAAAAAGTGCTAAAAATTAATTTCTGATTTTGAGTATATTTATTTTAATTTCTCATTATTTTTAAGTTTCCAGGTGCACTAACCCCAGCAGCTTCAGATTCAACAAAACATGAAAACCGCGGCCCCTCGTGAGATGGAACTTGAAAGATTGGTAAAGATAGGGGATCAGGTTCTGAATATTTCTGATCGAAATGTGCCTTTATCAAGTCAACTACACTCTACAAAAAGCAAAAGGAAAAAGGATTATATCGATCAGAAATTCCAATTCCAAATTAAAAAAAAAAAAAAGAATTGGAATTCCAAGAGTACAAGGATAGGAGATTGTTATAAGTAGACAACTTCTTTAAACTGCAATAGAAAAACATAACTTTAAATAAATCCAAACCTTTGTATCAGGAAAATCTCCAACAGCTATCACTGCCATGTTATGGAGATGGTACCATTTCCTGTAAAATTGCTTTACAGTCTCAGCAGAAACTGTCCGAATTACCTTCTCAAGTCCAATAGGTAGGCGGTCAGCGTACTGTAGTAAGACAAGTATTTGTAAAAAAAATGAGTACAATAGATCACTCAAAATTGGGAATAAGAAATGTAAAGGCAAAAAACAAGGTCTCAGCAAGCTAAATGAAATAAAAGAGGTTCATAGAAGCATTCAAAATGCAATGACTAACTAATGAATCTACTAAAAGTAACGAAAGATTGTACCTTTGAACCTTCCATCATGAGAACCCCATGAGCATCCTGCATTCTTCCACCAGCATTCCTATTTCCTCTATACTCTTCCATAACAGCCCCTCTCTCTTTTTGCAAATCGTCTCTCGAAACCCTAACCTACACAATTTAGATATTCAAATAACACTAATGTAAATCAACATTATCCAAAGAAGGACTAAAGTGATTCAATACCTCAGTACTGAACTCAGCCAATATTGAAATAGCCTGAGAAAGCAATCCCGGCTTATCAACAGGCACAAAAAGCTCATAAACCGTCTCGTCAGCAGACGTGACTGCATTTTGACAAGCACCAAACTCCGCACCAATACTCTCAAGAAACTTAACAATGTCATGATTTGTATATTTTCTAGTGGCGCTGAAAGCGAGATGCTCTACTATGTGAGCCACTCCACGTTCCTCCTCCTCTTCCAAAACTGAGCTGCCACAATCCCCAATCAATCAGCCCGCAATAACAATGAAATAACCATAAACACATAATTTTTTTTTTTTTGCAAAATTGAGTGTACCCGGCCTTGACGGCTAGAGCAAGAGCGGCGCGCATTCGAGGCTTGGAATTGCGGCGAACATAGTAAAATAGGCCATTGTCGAGACGGCCATAGTCAGCACCGAAGGGTTGGTCCTCTAAAACTTGGCCCGGGTCGACGTTAACGAGCTTCAGTGACCGGAAACGGTGTTTCTTGGCGATCTGCGAGGTCTCCGCCGGTAGTAAATCCATTTCTTCCCCCTCAGTTCTAGAGATGACAAGTGAAAGGCGTTTTTCTGGGGACAATTTTATAAATAATGTCTTTTTATTAAAAAAAATTGAAAAATAGAGTGAAACTAACTAAAAATATTTGAAAATATTGGATGTGTTTGTTACTAGGGGTGTGCATCATCCGAATCCGACCCGATTAACCCAAAATTTTTATATTTTTTTCATTCGATAGGGTTTCTATCCGATTAATCCCTTTTTTCAGGCTCCGATTCGAAAACCCAAATTTTATTTTTTTAATTTACATATTTAAATTAAAATCTTAAATTAATATAAATAAATAATATTAAATATCATAAAAATATTTTAAAAATACAACAAACTAACAATTTCAAAATTATATTAAATATATATTATATATTAATTAATATTGTAGAGAAATTAGTTTTTTTTATTTATATATTTAAAAAATCGGGTTGTTCAGTCGGATCAGGTTAGTCAGATTTCACCCGACCTGAATTATTCCTAATATCAAAAACCGATCTGACCCTATTAATTCCACCCGAATTGGTCGATTCGGGTTAGTCGGATCGATTTTTGCACATCCCTAATTTTGTATAAAAATATTTGGGAATATCGAGATTTTTTATGCTATTTTTAAAAAAATTAAATATAAAAAATTAAAAAATACATTTATTTATTAACAAATATAAAATCAATATATATATATATATATATATTAAAATGATTAAAAAAAATTAAAAAACATTTTTGATTAAATTTTTTATTTTTTTATTTTAAAAAACTGAAACATCAATTTTTATTTTTTATTTTAAAAAAATTAATTAAAATAAATATGATCTATATTTTTTTATTTCCTATGAAAAATTTTTCCTAGGTATTTTTGTAAAAATCTTGGCAGCTTCTTGTGGTTTCATGGCAGGTGTTAAAAATGAACAAAAAAACACAGTTTGATTATTACAATTCCAGATGCATCAAATTATTTTTATCATTCTAATATGAATAATATTGAATATTATCATAGTTATGCATAAATTTTAAATTGCAATAAGTTGTTGCGATTTCAGACGTATCATATTGTCTCTTTGCTGATTTTAAACATGTGGCATAAATTCGCAACCCATCTCAGCAATTATGATAAAGCCACCACAAATTCTCAAATATCTTTAGTTCCACGCTATTTTTCAAATTTTTTATAAGAATCCATTATTTATAAATTTGTTTCTTTTTCTTCCCCTTCCATACAAACAATTTTATTTTCCTCGAAAAAATAATTAAGAATTTTTTATTTTGTTATTCACTATTATTTTTCACTTTGCAAAGTAACATTGTAATAGAAATGAGATAATATGTGGTGTGCATACATTTAGCCCATTTACGTGCATATTAAATTACTATAATATGACTATTTTTTAATATTTTCTTTTCATTCAATTATTTTATAGTGGTTTGAAGATATAATATGGTGAACGCATGTATTATTTTTGGTCAATATTTCATTTTTTAATCCAACTATTCAAAATTTATGTGCAATGCATATATCCATATCAAATTTGAATATGTAATTTTGTGATAAAAAAACTTATAAAATAACATATTGATGTACCCTTATAGTTTTTAATTTGGAGTTTATTTGCCCCTTAATATTTTTTTTTTCAATTTTACCCAAAAAGTTTTAGAAATTGGTACGGTTTTGTCTTTCTTATAATACCTTTAGAGGGAGATCACTCAGGGAGACAATGGTGTTGATATGAATATGACATGGCACATATTTGAATAAAGTGTTAGTTCATGTTGATACTAATATTATCAAAGGCCCCCTATTTTTCATTTATCTTAATATTTAAAGGTATTTTTATGCTCTTATTTTAAAATAATTAGAATTTAGGTAAGAGGAAAAAATATATTTCTGAAAAAGAAAAAGCGTTTGAAACATAAGAAAATAAAAATAAAAATCTTACTAATTTGTCCAAAGATAATTGCTGAGAAACTAATTTTAAGTTTATTAATAATTATTGCTGACCAAAATGAAATGGAGAATCATGTAATGGCTTTCTACACTCATCTGTATAATGAGGATATTAGCCATGCTCCTGCCTTTCCGATCAGAGGTCGTTTTCCTGGACTTGGGGACAACATGACGGAGTCTTTATGTGCTAATGTCACTGAACTGGAAGTGCGAGAAGCCCTCTTTAACATGCGACCCTTCAAGGCCCCTGGTAATGATGGCATGTGTGCTGGATTTTTTCAACATAATTGGGATTTGGTAAGAAGTTCCCTTTGTCGGTTTGTTTCGAAAAGTATGAACGGTGACCCAATCTCCTACTCTCTTAGTCAAGCTATCATCACCCTGATCCCCAAGAAAGAAAAGCCATAAAGTATCACCAATTTCAGACCCATCAGTCTACTCCCCATGGCATTCAAAATACTCATGAAGATCTTGACTAACAGATTGAAGCTGTGTCTCGTGAAGTTAGTGAGTAACTCTCAAGCAAGCTTTGTTCTTGGTCGTCAGATCATCGACAACATCCTTATTACTCAGGAAGTGGTCCATTCAATGCACAATAAAAGAGGAAAAACAAGCTGGGTTATCATAAAGATTGATCTTGAAAAAGCATATGACAGGCTCAGATGGGATTTTATCTACGATACCCTTGTTGATGCAGGACTCCCCAATGATTTTATTCAGGTGGTGGTCAATAGCTGGCGGTCTAGCAGTGCTTAAATCCTTTGGAATGGCAACCCCTCCAGGACATTCAGAACATCTCGAGGAGTGCGTCAAGGTGACCCCTTATCCCCCTACATCTTTGTTCTGTGCATGGAAAGATTCTCTCAAGCAATTAATAAAACAGTGGAAGAAGGCCAGTGGAAGACAATTAAAATGGGCAGAAGAGGCAAACCTCTTTCACGCTTATTTTTTGCAAATGACCTAATTCTCTTCACAGAAGCCTCGGAGCAGTCTATGTCGCTTGCTTGTGATGTACTAGAGGATTTTTGTCAATGTTCTGGCCAAAGGGTTAACAAAACTAAATCCTCCTTCTTTGTTTCTCGAAACGTCAATAACTCCATGGTGCATAAACTGAAGAAAATCTCTGACTTCTCCTACAACACTAATTTCGGAAATCATCTAGGGATCCCTATCATTCAAGGCAGAAACAGTAAAAAATACTTTGACAGGATCATAAATAAAGTGAAGGGTAGGTTGAGTTCTTGGAAAGCTAGATCTCTCTCTCTTGCAGGTAGAACTACTCTAGTCCAATCAGTTTTAATGGCTATTCCCGTCTACGCCTTGCAAACTATGATTTTCCCGAAATCCGTGTGCAACAAAATAGAAGCTCTATGTCGGGATTTTTTATGGGGTTCCTGCTCCGACAAAAAAAATACATCTAGTCAATTGGAACATGATCTGCAGTAATAAAGATAAAGGAGGTCTTGGTTTGCGAAAGATTGCAGATCTGAATCAAGCCTTCATAGCTAAATGGGTTTGGAGGATGATTAAAAATCCCAGTTCTCTTTGGGTCCGGGTTCTAGGGGGAAAATATGGGATTTTCGATGGCAAGGAATCAGCTAATGCAGATAATAAGAAATGCACTCCAGTCTGGCGAGCCATTGTTCGCGCATGGCCCTTTATTATGGACAATACCAACTGTTGTGTTCGAGATGGAAATCTCATTGATTTCTGGTTCGATAAATGGTGCGAAAACTTTAGAATTGCGGATCACACGCTCAATGCCATTCCAGATGAAATGATTAGATGGAAAGTTCGGGATGCAGTAACAGATGCATGTATTTGGAAAAATGGTAAATTCGAGCATCTGATAACAGAAGACATAGTGGGTAAAATAATAGCTTCTAACCCCCCATCCAACAATTTAGGAGCTGATATGATTGTTTGGAATGCTTCTCCCTCTGGCATTTTCACAATTAAATCAGCTTACAATCTCCTCAAAGATCCATCCTTTACTGGTGGCCGTAAAAACTAGAAGCTAATTTGGAAATGGCCAGGTCCCCAGCGCATACGCACATTCTTGTGGCTTTGCTTCCACAACAAACTGATGACCAATGTAGAACGAGTTAAACGACATCTCTCTCCGTCAAGCGACTGCAAAATGTGTTTGCACTGGGAGGAAGATCTGATGCATGTGCTTCGTGACTGTCCAAAAGCCAGAACAGTTTGGTTAGACCTTCTCAATCCTCAAGACGTTCCCTCATTCTTTACCCTAGCAAGAAACTCTTGGTTAACGGTGAATCTGCAAGGTAAATTCAAAGGGCGTTTTTTAATTAACTGGAACATTATCTTCGATTTCGCGGCCTGGAGAATCTGGAAGTGGAGAAATGAAGAGGTGTTCAATAATACCGAGGTCAATTTCCAGTCCAAAGTGCAAATGATCTTATCTGAAATAAAGGCAGACTTACAAGCCATGTCTTCCTCCCATTCCCTTGCTTATGGTAGAAGTAGGGATAACGTGGTCTCCTCCAGTTGGACTCCTCCAAAAGTGGGATGGGTTGCCCTTAATACAGAGGGGCTTCTTGCTTACGATCCAACCTAAGTGCCGCCAGTGGAGTATTCAGAGACAACATAGGAACATGGTTGGGTGGCTATTCGCTCCATTTAAACAATGGAGGCTCTCTCTTTGCAGAATTATGGGCTGTTAAACAAGGACTTAACTCTGCTTGGGACATGGGGTGGAGGAAAATCTCTGTGCAACTTGATTGCTGGGAAGTTTTCTCGTGGCTCACTCATCACAATGACGTAGATCCCAATCTAGTTGATGTTCTTGAAGATATCAAAGATTTAGTCTCCCGTGACTGGCAAATTAACTTCATCCACATCAGACGAGAAGGAAACTTAGCGGCGGACTGGCTAGCCAAAAAAGAAAAGTACCAAGACCACCAGCTCATTTGGTGGGAGACTCCTCCAATGAGATTACAACAACTCTTACGTTATGATTGTAGAGGGATTACCATCCCTTCCTAAAGCAACTTTGTTTTCTTTTCTTTTCTCTTCAAATATAAAAAAAAAGTTTATTAATAATTATTAATTATCAAACCAACCATTGAATTGCAAATGCAAAAGAATACAACACAAACTAGGCCTCGGTTAATTTTAGTCCAAAACCCAAACCCAAACACTATTAAAGCCCACCCAACATCACACAGGCCTCTCGCCTCTTATCTTACTCGGCCGTCTGATTTCTCCGGCGAAGAGCATAGACCCTCTATCAGAAAATGATAATCTTTCAGCCTGGCGCCTTCGCGTCTTACCTTTACCCTCGACCCAAACCGAGCTTCCAAATTTCCCGCCACCATAACTGCTCTTCTCCTTTTCTAACCTTCTCATTTCCAGGGCAGAACCACTTTGCTCAAACCAGTTATTCACTCCTTGCTGCTGTACGGAGTCGAGCTCATAGGAAGATTACGGAATCAGAGAATACCGATGACGATTATGATAATAACTATGGAGACAACTATATTGGCAAAGATGAAATTTCATCACGGAGTAGATTTAGAGGGAAACAAGATGAAAATGATTATGATAAAAACCCTGAATTCGCTGAAATTCTTGGGGATTGTCTCAATAACCCACAAAAAGCCCGAGATAAAGCAAGTTCTTTATTTCCTTTTTTTTTGGCCCCTTTTTGGACTTATTCGTGGATTTTAGTTTTAATTTTATTATTTCAATACTGGATTTTGTTTAATTAGTGTTTGTTACATTGAAATGCATTTAAAGGCTTTATTTTAATAGGTTAAGTGTTCCTTGTCTGATGGGGATGGTGATTTTGCAGATGGAAAGGCACAAAGTTTTGCATACAAAGACGGGTTCAAGTATTCCAATGAAGGTTACCTTCAACAAGTAATTCATTTTGCACATGCCCTTAGATGCTGCATAATGTGATATAAAGTTTATACATATATATATATTCCAAGTTTCAAGATGTAAATGAATATGTGCATTGTCTGTTTTATTTTGTCCAAGCTTATGAGTTCATTCGAGATCATCTAGCCCTCTATTGTTTGAATCTGATTATGTGAAGTCTCATTGTCATTTCAATGGTTTGTGTTCTTGCACCATTAATAGTGTGTAAGCCAAGAATTATATTTAATTTTCTATGTATCATATGAAAGTCTACTGTTTGAACTGTGCTTATATATCAGTGTTACAAATCCAGTGTGAGAAAGTTAGACATATGATAGATATGAAAATTTTATATCAACACCCAGAATTATCAAAATTTCTTTGTTACTTTCTTGTGATCAAATATCACTGGAAACCATTTTGTGATAGTAATTTATCTACATACTCTGTATTCGACAAATCTGCTGTTATCTGGGGTTAGCCGTCCATCTTTTTTCAATTGATTCTTATTTATTTGTTTTTTTTTTTTTATTTTAAGATGCTGAAATTTCTTGAATTACTTGTTCTTGGGAAACAATTTCTGTAACTTTAAGTTCTCCAAGAACTGTGTCTTGTCCAGCATGTAAATGACCAATGTTCATTTTCCTTTTGGTGTTTTATTGTGCCTTACTCTCATTTCAGAACGTCATTTGAATGATTTTATTATTACTTCCGGTTTGTTAACCCGTATATCTGCCAACTGCCATCACCAGCTTTGATTTCTCGAACTCTTACATTTGGTTTGAATTCTATAATGCACCACTGGAGAAAGACGTCACCTTAATTTGTGATGTAAGCAGCTCCTCTTGAACAGAATAGTGACATTTTATTGCGAATTTCATTCATGTATTTGATCTGGCTCGTATCATTTGCAGACAATTCGGTCATGGCACATCATTGGACACCTTGGAGGATGTAATTCCATGAATATGCAAGTTAGTTTTTTCTTCTATTGTTTTAAATTTTTTATCAAACTTTTCTTCTCACAATCTCCTCAGATGATCGATTTAACCTCTGATCAAAAAGATATACCTTGGTTATATTTCATCTCATCAACAAGTTTAGTAATAAGTATAACGACCCTATTGATTAAAAACATTGAGCACTAAAATAGCATATCAGCACTATTTTGGAGTGAGATGCCACTGATTGAGCTCTTTAGAGGCTTAATTTTTTCTCAATAGGAGGGATCATGCTTGCCAGGGACATTAAAACTGCCACGTTTACTGAGTTTCTTAAATAGATTTTTTAGTATTTCTCTCATACTTCTGAACTTTGCAGCTTTCGCAATCTACTTTCAATAAAAGACCAAATTATGATTCAATTCAGGGAGCAAATGTGACACCAACCACATTTTATAACATCGGGGATCTAGAGATTCAAGACAACTTAGCACGTATATGGTATGTGGATTGCTAGGATGGGCTTGAGTACATTGTTTTTTTTTTTTTAGGATACACAGTATATACCTATTGCTTAAGAATGCTGACCAAACTTTTACAGGGTAGATATTGGGACCGGTGAAGCATTGCTTCTGGATGTTTTGATCAATGCCTTTACACAGATAAGCTCTAAGTTACATATGTCCTTCTTCCTTTTCCTTAAAATATCAAATGAAGTGTCCACAGGTTTAATAAACCCACTCTATAAGCATATTTGGCATTTGTAAAGGATTGTAGTTGTCCTTGCCAATGTCAATTTACCAATGCTAACTTGACCATGTAAAATTATTTACATTTAAAATTAAATGTGAACCTTATTTTGTATTGGCATCAAAGCCTATGCTTGTGCACTTGCAGCCTCTTCCTAACATGCATTCTCATCTTTTTAGCCATTTGATTTTCATTTGGCAGCTTTGTAGGAATTAAGCAATTGGTGTTTGGTGGATCCGAGTTTGAAAATTGGAAGGAGAATTTGATGTCAGAGGATGCAGGTTTCAGCGTGCACAGGATTTAGTTTTGTTGTGCATTAAATTAAAAATTCTGAGGTTGTATTCACTTGTCATTTTGTACTTTGGTAATCTGTTGCATGTACTTAAGTTGGAAGGCATGGAAAAAGAATAAGGAAAATGTATATTTTGTCTTTTAAGGTCCTTAAAACTTATATATGCTCATATTAAGTTATCAAACATTTATTTTAACACAACTAAATTGTCATTAAACTAGAGTTTAACAGTTTAGCATGCAGACAACTAAAATTTGATGGCTTTGCACAAAAGTTCTGCTGTCGCAGGTAGCTAGCATCATCGGTCTTAGGCATGACCAGATAAACTTTTGATAGTCCGCCAAAGGTTTGTGGCTTGTGTAAATAAGCTTATCTAGTACCTAACATCTCGACGAGCAACCCAGATTGTAGGAAACAAAATATGGGCTGGCGGAGACTTATAAGGAAATGCTTAAGCTTTAATGATTATATTTATAAATATCAAATTTAAGAAATGATTTAATGCTCAATCATTAGCAGACCAGCCTCCGTTCCCCCAAACTATGGTGTTTCCAGTACTTCAGTACGATGATATTGGAGAAGATGCATCAACATCCCAAAGGTTTGAGCTGTGGTGCCTTATAACAGTTCAGGCAGGACGAAACTTCTGAGCAATTAGCTGTATCTGTTTGATTCTTTCGTCAACAAGCTGTTGCAGCTGCTCTTTCTGATTCGACTGATTTTCATCCATCTGAGGACTATCACCTTCTACATTCCCTGAACTAAACATAACAAATGACATGTCTGCATTATAATCACTAGGAACTTCAATCACCTTCTTTCTACCGCTTCCAGAATCTTTCCCTAGTATATCAACCTTCACACGATTTGAAATGATTGTAACAAAATCCTCCATGCTCTTGTCATTGGGATCTAGGCCTAGATAAATTAATATCTCCCAACATTGAAGAAACTGTTTCCTGTTGATTTTCAAATTTTTCCTAACAGTTTCAGTTGCAGTTGAAGGTGGCATGAATCGAGGGACATGAGTTTTCTTTGATAGTTTTCCTTGTCTCAGATTTCTAACAGCTGATTTAATTGCATCCTGGATTGGCTCAAAAGTAAGCAGACGTTGTATGTCAACACAAGTTCGGACATGTTGGAAGTAATCTAATGGCTCTTCAACTGTGAAATCATAAACATCTTCGGATATTGCAACATTGCTGACTGCTTCAACAAGGCGACGACCATAACCCTTGTGTTGGTATGGAGGTAGCACTAGGATCTGTAATCAATAACATATCACATTAGCTATGAAGAGTGGTGCATAGAGGCAGAAAATAGCATCCAAAAGAGCTTGTACAAAAAATCATAATTGTTATTCTCTCAGCACATCTACCAGATGAGGCAGCAAGATGAAGGAAAATGAACCTGACTGAGTCGCATTCTTGTCTTATCAGGGTAATGATAGAAGCGGTAAACAGCTGCAAAACCCAGCACTCTATCTTGAATTTTCCCTTCATAATTTTTCTCCTGAACCAGCACATATAATTCCCATCCTGGATCAGTAACGTCAATAGGATTGCTACCTGTTTAAGGAAAAGGCTTTCAAAAACTGGATGGACACCTGGGATGTGAGGACATTATGCAACAATAATTGGCTTCATATAGCATGGAGATTACCATCGATAAGAAGAAGAACAAGAGGAATCAATCGACTGTAAAGGTGTCCAGCACCAGCATTGCCTACCGCCATGCAAACTACCTGACCCAGTAGGACATGGCATTAATCACCAGACTCTGATTCAAACATTAATGATTACAAAATGATCATGCAAAAGGGAAGAAGTAAAATAATAGTATAAGTGCTTATATTGAACCAGCATCTCCACCCAAAACACCATCTTCCTCTCAACACCCATGACCACCTCCAAGAAAATGCAAAACGAGTGAAAATGGTGTTCAGATTACAGTAATAAAAACTAGAATTGAAATTACACATGTAATCAAGGCAATTGAATATTGATTCTTAAAGACAATCTACCCTAAGGTACTTCTGATTCAATATGATTATACTCAAGCCTCACAAGGTAACCATGGAAATTGATGTGAGGTATTAACAAGTAACATTCAGCAACAAAAATTCATGATGCAATACCTATGTTGAGAAATATTCCAGTTGGACAATAAATGTTGAAAATGACACTTCTACAAAGAAAAAATTGTAATAAAATCCATAACCACTTCTAGGACATTTAGTTGGGTTCTTTTAGTTCAAGATTTCAAAATCAACATCTTGACCTACAAACAGTAATCTTTCTTGACAAAGTTGGTTGATTAGGCCCCATAGCAGTAACATATTTTGGTTCAGGCATTTGTTCATGAATTTATCTTGAATCAGGATCTTTCAGCTGAACTGTATCCCAATTTTGCTAAGAAAGCAACCCACCAGCGGCTCTAAGCCCTGTGATGAAGAGGAGAACTAGGAACTCCTGAGCCACAGAAGATGCCTTTTGCCCAATAGCTATGTGCTAGTACGAACACATTCATATTTAGAAAGTGTGACATTACCCCTGATGCTATTGTTCATGACAAGCAATTTTTGTGAAACTAAAGCAATTGGGAAAAAAAAGGGGAGCAACTACTATATTTCAGCTTACAAAATGCATTAAGGCTAAACATGTAGGAAGCACCTTTAAATCTGGAGTATCTGCTCCCAGATGACTTTCAGAATCGTTATTGTGAGCATTAGCAGCTTTATGTTGCAATATCTCCCCAGTTGAGATAATGGATCTGAGACCATATAAACCATTGAAACTATACATCATACAGAGAGACAAAAACGAGCCTTACATGCAGAAATAAAATCTTGATGATTAGATCTCTTCATAATATAGTACCTAATCAAATGACTCTGAGCAGAAAATGACTGAAGGAAGTCCTCCTTGCTCTCTACAAGAGTCTCAGCAAAGATTCTCTGAAGATGAGAAATAACTGAGCTAACCCAATGATACAAAATAAAAGTAATAAGTTTAAAATGGGACTCATGGTATACCTGAAGAGCAGATTTCAGGTCTGTTATCCCCTTTCCCCCCTACACAAGATATAATAGCAATCATAATAAAGGAGAAGATACAACAAAACCAGAACCACTCCCAAATTGAATCCAAGAAAAAGGAAAGAGATATACAAAGCAAAAGAATTTTTATTACTTACATCAGATGTGCTCTTATATGTAATATCAGCATACGCATGAAATGTTATACTGCTAACCCAGATGGTTATCTGCATGGAATGTAATGGATCATAAAATGGGAATTAACTGTATATGTGGACAGCACTTTGCCGGGGAAGAGGTAGGATATTAGAGGTAAATAGTAAATGTTAACAATCATGTCCTCACTATGCCAAATATGGATGCAAGAATTGACAGAAATACATTAATTACCTTTAAGCCACTGTAACCATATATTTTCCCATCATCATCAAAAAAGCCATTTAAGTCAACTGGATCGATACAAAAACTTTCTGGAACTCCCACTTCTTCCTTGCTTGAAACTATAACACCAAGAATCAAGATCACAAAGTACACATACAAAATAATTGGGTCACAAACAGCAAGAAAACACAATAAAAACCAAATTGGCAATCAGAGTACCTAACGACAATTTAATTCAAACAGCAATGAGTTTCATTAAATAAGCATGCCATATGCATGCGTGTACCAGAGATGGCAACTTTAAATACTCTTGGTCTAAGCTGCGTGGGAACTACTATATCAGCATGGATCTTCTTGGTGCAAAGCACAAGACTAGTTTGGTAATGTTTGTGCCGAAGCAAGTTTATGCCTACAGGGAGCATCTTATACTTTATTTAAGCCCATGCGTAACAAATTACTATAGGTGAAGAAGGATAAAAGTTATTTGCGGAAAAGACTCATAAATGCGTTTTTTTTTTATCTCTCTGATTCTAATTATTTTCCAAGTTTTTTTATTATCCGCACTTTCCAATCAAACAAATATAGAGAAACAGACGGACATTAAATAGGGACGGAGCAAAATCTAGAAGTGAAAGCAGAGAGCAAATAGCCCACTCTGCACTTGTGGAAAAATATCAAAAAAAGAAAGCCAGATAAATCAAAAAGGTTACCAAAAGCACATAAAAATGGCCATACCAAGGTAAATTTTAATACATTCGTTTGCCTCGATTCCAGCATCTGCAGCAAAAGACCATTGTTAAACTAGTGACAAGCAGATAGAAAGAAAGCATAAATTTCAGAAAAAGAAATGGAAATGAAAGTGGTCTAGGGAAAGAACGAAAGAAAAAGCTAATGTGGAGGAGAATTGACTAACCGATATTAAAGAAGCCGACGCGCCGACGCTTCTTGGGCTCGGCGGGTGGATCGGCGGTGGGATGTTGCTTCTGCCCCATTGATTCAGGTAAGTTAGGGTTAGGGTTTTGAGAGCGGGAAATGATAAAGGGAGAGGCGGGAAATAATGATATACAAATGGGGATAATTTAAGCCATTTATAGATTCGCTCCCCCGCCGTATCACGTTGCTAAATTGCCACTGGGGTTTGCGCGCTTCTTAAAATTTCGTGCGAATCAGTGAGCTAGACCTACAATAACAATAACAAAGTAGGCCACAAAGGCTTCCTGGGCTTTCACGTTGGCCCATTTTGTTTGTGTTCCATGCAATGCTCTTGTCAATATCTGTTTTCTTCAATTTCCAACATCAAAATGAAAATGAAAAACATTTATTTAATGTTTTCAGTGATTAATATTTGGCACCTATGGGTTAAGTTTGGTAATAAATTACTTTTAGAATGTAGGATGAGTTGTAATCAGATTGAATAATTTAAATTTAATTTTTTATATTAACTAGACATAATATCTAATTACAACTATAAATGTTATTAAAAAAATTAAACTCAAGAACTTCTGTTATTTTTTTTCTGGAGTTTAAATTTAGAATATGTTATTAGTTGGATCTGACATGAAGCAAAATTGAAATAAACGTAGAGAAACTTTTTGAAGACATATTCCTCTTCTTATTTCTCTTTCTTTGCCAATTGCCCTATTCATGAATGCTCCACAATAATCCTTAGTCCGTAGCTGTTATTGGTCATGCTCACTGCATTGAGCCAATTCCAGTGGCAATGTTGACCAACTAATCCTTGTTGTATTGTATACAGTATACACTTACACTAGCCAGATCTTGTCTAAAGCTTCTGAACTAGAACACCGAGAAATGGAAATTACCGAACGCTGCGAGTTTACACTAAAATGAACGCTGAATTTATGATACTTGGATAAGATTATTGAATTTGATTGCAAGAGAACTTAAATTGGCACTACACTTTCAGTACAATGCCTGTGGTGGTTGCCAGTGCCACATTCTTGATTGATGCTGATTAAAATTCTGAAGTTTTCCATATGCGATCATAATTTCGAAACAGCTTTATTTTGCAAATTGATGCAACAGCCTGTTATTACTGTTTGTTTCTTCATCTCAATACTTCTTTAGAAAGACAAAAAAGATTTGAGGAGTTTGAATCACGCAGGACTTTATAGAACGAAGCTGAGTTCCAAACTGCAGTGTTGGCTGTGGGTCATTGATTACCAAAATAACACCCAGCAGCAGACAAGGTTTCTAGTCAACATTTGATCAAGATCATCAATTTTTAATAGAATCAAAATACACGAGCACCGAGCTTACATTATAGATGTATGGAATTTTTTTCATGTTCTTAGCAAAACCCCAACTTCCAAAAAACGCTACAAATTAAGCTCTTACCATTCTCACACCAGTCCATAAAGAAAAAACGAAAGAAAAACTCTCAAATCTCTGTGTCACTTTCTACCAGGGAATCTAGATATGCTGCCTGTTTATCTTCTTGCTACCAGACTTGGAAACCTTAAGACTCCTGTGAACAGCACTAAGCCTAGCCAGGGCAGCCTTCTTCAAATCAGTCCTGTAATACTTATCCGCAACCTGAAAGAAAAAAAGAAACCAACAGCAATTTACGCAATTTCTCAGGTCTCAAAATTTAGGTGAGCTACACATGCACACTTTATATAGACTGAAGCAATTTTATTAACTAGTCCAGATATATTTTTTTTAAATTACTAGCTATTCACTTCGGTTAACCGGTTGTCGATTATAAACTTCCTTGATTTCACAAACAGAAAAATTACTTAATCACAATTATAAACTTCTATTAGGACTGTTCACAATTTTTGATAAACCGATCAAATCAAGAAAAAACGGTTTAGGTGGGTTTAATGGTTGGGTTGGGTAAGACCTGCAATTTTAAATGAAAAAAGTCGGGTTACTTTATAATCTGTCGGGTTATTCTGAACCGACCATTTCTTTCTTCTCTCCATCTCTCTTTCTCACTGTCGCGCCCTAGACTCTATCCTCAGTTATCCCTACTAGTCTGCCGTCTCGTGAACTCATCTCCCTCTTTCATTTTCTTTTTTTCCCTGTATTTCGCTCTCCAGTTGCCACATCTGCTTCAACGGTTATGTGATTTTTGTTTAATTAGATCTGCGTTTCTTTCTCTTTTTTTTTCGATCTCTCTCGATTTCATGCTTGTGTATCTTTGCCCGATCTATTTTCCAATGCTTGTGTTCTTGATTTTTTTTAGACCTATTTCAAGCTCTACCAAATCAGTTGTTGATTATCCGAGCTTTAAGCTCGTGATTGTTGGCGACGGTGGCACAGGTACGAGTCCATTGTTTACCGATCTTTGATTGTAGTGTTCTTCATTTGTTCTTTTTTCTTCATTTAATTTTTGCTTTGTTTGCTTCTCTTATCCTGTTTTCAATTTTTTTAGTTGATGGGCTTGTTTGTCCTCATTTTGGTAGGCTCTTGATGTTTTACAGTTTGCATTTTTCCTCTAGCTTTCATGCTCTGCTGCTCTGTTCTGGTTTTTCTTGGTGTTTTTGGTTTTCTTTATGCTGCTATAGGTTATAAGAGAGTTCTGTTAGGGGGGAAGTGAGCAGTTGGAATGGTTGTTTGAATGGCTTAGGTTTTACTCATAGTAGATAAGCTATTGTGCTGTTAGTTTTAGCTGGCCTTATCTGACATATTGTTATATGGATTGGCTTTTATTAATTGAAGGATGAATGAGTCTAAGAAGGAAGAATTATTTAAAATATAAAGGAAGAGTTTCAATATCTTGAAGTGTTTTATTTTCAATATGGTCTTTTCAGGCTTCATTCAATAAATAATTGTTGCTTTTATTTGTTTATTTTTGCAGATGATCATACTTCTTTTTAGGTGGTTTGAATTTGTAATATAAAAATAAAAAGAAAAGCCATTTATCCCGAGATTTGTGTTTGTGAAAATGGAATGTGTATAGTGTATGTGTCTGACTCTTTTATCTTGTGGATATCTAATGCACAGATAGTAATTTTCCAAGTTCCTGACTCTTTGATATTGTTTTGTCATGTGGACTGAAGGTATGCAAAGCCATGGATGGACCTTGATGTGGGTAAATCTGCATCTGCATTTTTTATTGGAGGATTTTCCATATTGGAGGTGGATAAGGTAATTATTTGTAAGAGTGGGGGTAGAATGAGTGCATACATGTATAAACCTGCCGCCTAATACTTTGTTTATTAGTGAAAAAGGAAGAGTCAACATCCTAGAATCTACACTCTCCGGCCTATGATGAAAGCAATGGGTGCATACAATAATGTAACTTTGTTTTTTTGCCCCTTGATTTTTTTATTCTTTGATTTGATTTTCTAAGTTTAGCACCGTTTGACCATACATTCTGTTATGTTTTGAAACTTACAGGTTTTGAAGATCAAATTTTAATTTCCTTGAATTTTTGAAATTTACTGAAGCAAGGAGTTCCATTAGCTGGAAAGCAGGAGACTGTTTCTCAATTAAGTAGGTAATCTGCATACTAACTGTCTAACTTATTTTGTTTGACACCTGCTTCACTTTTCTAACTCATTTTGTTTGATAAATTTTCCAAATTAGAATGCATTTTCAATTCAAAAATTCTTAAGTGATCGGAATCAGAGGCATTAGCACTAGTTATTAGTATTTTTGTGCTAAATATATTTCATCATATATTGTAATTATTTTTTTAAACATTTGATTGATAATATCATATTTCAGTACAGAGCTTATTGTGTATAAATTTTAGTATTTATTAGTTTAAAATTTAGTATATGGTATTTTAAATTTAGTACAATTTATAATTTAATGTAATTGTTATTTTATTTTATAAGTTAAATTTAGAAAATAAAATTTGATGAATACAGTATTTAATTTACTTCAAACCGTTTTAAAATCATCCCAAACCATTATAAGTTACAATAAAAAAATCATCCCAAACCGTTCCAAATCATCTCAAACCGTCTATATTGGTTTGGGTTGGATTTTTTTTGTTTTTGATCCAATCCAATCCATGAACAGTCCTAACTTCTATGAACAAAAAATAGAAGAATCAATTCCCAAAAGACAACCAAGTTTGTGCAGGAGTCAGGAGACCAAGAAAGGAACAAATATACTATGATAAGTCAAGTAAATGAAATAAGGGATAAAATTGGTCGGTTTGGTTCAATAATTGAATCAAATCAAAATAATTGAAAATAAAATTTCATTATTTTTATGAACCGAACAGAATTTATAAAATAATCGAATTTAAATTGAATTAAAATTTTCGATCGGTTTGGTTTGATTAATCAAAAATTAAAATTAGTTTTTAAAAAAATAAAAAAGATTATGTCTAAAAATTATAAAAAAATATAAATCATAATATACAAAAGTAAAAACATCTAAATTGTATAAATAAAAGTTTAAATTAAAGATATAATCTCAAAATATATAATAAATAATACAACAAAATCGTTAAATAAATTTTTTCATTTAATTGATTTTAAATTTAATTGTTAAAATTTTAAATTATCACCTAAAAAATATATATTAATAATTGATAAATGTACTCATATAATTTACAATTCAAAATAAGATAATTTACATGTATAAAATAATTATTCAATTAAAAAATTAAAAAAAATTATATAATTATATAGAATTTCGGTTTGATTTGATTTTTTTGCGATTTTTTCCTTCAAAAATCGAACCAAAATTTTCTAAAATTCAAAATAAAAAACCGAACTGAAAAATCAAACCAAATTAAAAAAATCAATCGATTTGGTTCGATTTTTCGGTTTGGTTCAATTTTTGCTCACCCTAAAAATGAAATTGAAAAAAGAATACTATAATCACTATAAGAATTTCATATGGAAACTCATAAGCCAAGCGTAACAAGTACATTTCATCGAAGAACCTCTCAAATGAAGTTCTTCTTACATGTTAGCTTTTCATCGATCATTGCTATAATAAGATGTCGCAGATCAATCATGCACAATTTTTTAATTTCTCTTCTGAAGATCAAAACTAATTTGGTTAATCTAAATAGAAACAACATAGTATTTCAAATCAATAGAAACAAAAGAAAGCTTGAATGACCTGATTAGTAACATGATGAAGAAGTTGCTAATCCAACAAGGCTGGTCTCCATTGGGCCTAAGGAGCTGCAAGTGTATGCTCGCAAGAAGAAAAGGCTGGCTGCAGCTGGAAATTAAGAAGCAGAAACACAGCAGAGACCCATTTAGAATAATTCAGTTAAGGGTATGGGTGGGAAAACAAAGAATGCAACTGAGGGCAGGAACGGTTTCTTCTTTTGGTTTTTGTTATTGTTTCATTATATTAGTTGAAAGAAAAAGGGAGGGGGGTAATCAATCAAGATTTCTTTTGTGTAACTGCTTTGGCAGGGCTCCTTTTGGAGAGGAAAGTTTACTTCCTGGGAACCGTCTTGTAATTTTCCAAATTCAATGACAGTTCATCTCTTCATTCATCTCTTCTTCCATCTGTTTCCATTGTTTTATTGATTGTTTATAGTATTGCAATCTGTGTTTCCTATCATTGGCGCCGTCTGTGGGAAATCCAAACAAACACAGATTACACAGTAATAGTCATTTGAACCCAGCAAATCATGAATGACCCACCAAAAACTCGTTTACAAACTAAACAAGATATTCAAGAACGTGTTGAAGGTCACGAAGCAGCTCTGGAAGGAGTGCAACTCGACCTTGGCGAGGTTAAACAATCCATGGGTGCACTGCAACAATCTGTAGCTGCTCTTCAAAGGATGATCGAGGAGCAGTATGTCCTCAAACAAACTCAGTCTCAAATCAAATCAGATAAGCAACCCATTAAACCAGGAAACGAAGACCCATTTACTGAGGAGGCTGATGACAGTACCGACACACCTACCAGAGTTTTTGTGCGATCCCAAACTCGTTATGGTCAACCCAGCGTTCCCCAGCTGGATTCCTTCGTTCGTAACAATCATTTCAGTGTGGGAACAATGTCCCTGCCCAAGGTTAAGGTCCCGGAGTTCTCAGGAATCGAACCTCGCAGCTGGCTCTCCAAACTGGAGTTATACTTCAGTGTTCACCAGACTCCACCAGGGATGAAAATTCCCATCGCTCAGATGTGCATGACTGGGCCGGCAATTACCTGGTTCTCTCAAGCTCTGCGCGACCACCCCTACCTGACCTGGGATCAGTTTACACTCCGCTTGGTTAGTCGGTTTGGCAATCGAAGAGCTCAAAATCCTTACGAAGAGTTGCGCGCCCTGTTCCAAACAGGCTCTATTGCTCAGTATATTGAGGATTTCGAAGCCATCATCGGATACATTCCAAAAACTTCAGAGGCTCAATTTCTAGGTTATTTCATGGGAGGCTTGAAAGAGGAGGTTGGCAGATGGGTCCGTTATTTGAAACCTCAGACGTGTGAAGCTGCCATGGATCTCGCCAGAGACGCCGAGATCGCTTTCGCTCCTCCTACCAACCTCACGATGGCTAAGGAGAGGGGTGGTGGAGCCTATCATCCTCCACAAATGGGCCGAACATTCCAGCCGAGAGGACCAGGCCTCTTTGAACCTAGAAGTCGCAGTGTGGGCTCAAGCCCAGCATCCCATGATGAAGGGCCTCCAAAGCACGGTGGTGCTATGTCGACTACCAGAGTTTTTCCTCCAGCAAAACCGCCACAAACGGCAAAGAACAGGGGACCTCGCCATTTGTCGATGAGGGATATTGAGGAGCGACGACGACTGGGTCTTTGCTTCAGGTGTGCGAAGCCCTACAGCCCTCAACATCAATGTAACGTCGGGGAACTCAGGATAGCAATCTCAGAGAACGAATTCTATCTGGATACTGGAGAGCCAACTGAGGTGACACCGGCACTAGAATCCGAGGAAGAAGATGGGGAGTGCTCTGCCCTTGAAGTCTCTTTTGGTTCAATGCACCACGTCCCAGTACCCAGCACAATGAAGCTCCAAGGAACTGTGCAAGGGATCCCGATCGTCCTCCTCGTTGACTCCGGAGCGTCCCACAACTTCATCTCGAGTAAACTGGTAAGATCCTTGAACCTTCCCATTACTCCTATCAATTCTAAGATCATTAAGTTAGGGGATGGTCATCGTGTATTGGTTCATGAGAAATGTCACCAAGTTCGGCTGCACTTGGGAACGATCCACATTGTTGTAGATGCCCTCCTGTTTGATTTGGGGCCATTAGATGCTGTTCTGGGAGTAGAGTGGTTGAGAACACTGGGCAACGTGACTCACAACTGGGACCAGCGGTGGATGCAATTTGAATACAGGGGCAGACAAGTTGAGTTGGTTGGTATGGGGGGTTCATCCGCTGACTTGGATGCCTTACAATCATGGTTGGATGGGGGTAGTCTGAGGCACTTATGCAGGGATCCTAAGTTTGCCAGTTCCTCACCGGCCATCGAACAAGATCTTTCTCCAGTCCAGCAGTCGGACATTGATTGCCTTCAAGCTCAATTTTCGGTAGTGTTTGGGCCGTTGAAAGGGTTACCCCCTAGGCGATTACACGACCATGCTATTCATCTGATCCCGGGACAAGCGGCTGTGAGCGTCCGCCCTTACCGCTACCCTCACCTACAGAAAGAGGAAATAGAGAGGCAAGTCGGGGAGATGCTGCAGCAAGGTATTATCCGACCAAGTCAGAGTGCTTTTTCCAGTCCAGCTATACTGGTTAGGAAAAAAGATGAGACATGGCGGCCGTGTATTGATTATCGAGCCTTGAATAAAGCCACGGTGCCTGATAAATACCCGATCCCAGTGGTCGAGGAGCTCCTAGATGAGTTAAATGGGGTTGTGTACTTCTCCAAGTTAGACTTGAAGACTGGATTTTATCAAATTCGAATGAGGGAAGGCGATGAACATAAGACCGCCTTTAGGACTCACGACGGCCACTACGAGTTCTTGGTGATGCCTTTTGGCTTAACCAACGCACCATCCACCTTCCAAAGTATCATGAACGACATCTTTAGACCATGGCTGCGTCGAATGGTATTGGTTTTTTTTGACGATATCTTGGTGTACAGTAAGAGTTGGGCAGAGCATTTGGAACACTTGACTACTGTCTTACAAGTGTTACAAGACAATCAGTTCAAGGTCAACCCCAACAAGTGCTCATTTGGGCAATCCACCATCGATTACTTGGGTCATTGCATCTCTCAACAAGGTGTAACAGCAGACCCTGCAAAGATCTCCGCAGTTCAGCAGTGGCCAACCCCAAAAAACGTCAAAGGAGTTCGTGGGTTTTTGGGACTGACTGGGTACTACCGGAAATTTGTCAAGGACTACGGTATGGTTGCCAAACCGTTGACAGAATTAACGAAGAAAAATGGGTTCAGTTGGAATGACAAAGCACAAGCGGCTTTTGAGGAACTGAAGGCACGGCTCACTGCCGCACCCCTTCTCGCTTTGCCTGACTTCAGTAAGCATTTCTCCATCGAATGTGACGCGTCTGGTTCTGGCATAGGGGCTGTATTAATGCAAGAAGGAAGGCCCATAGCTTATTTCAGTAAGGCTCTAGCAGAACGTACTTTGATGAAATCGGCTTATGAGAAAGAACTGATGGCGCTTGCCCTTGCTATCCAGCATTGGCGACCCTATTTACTTGGGCAAAGGTTCACTGTATACACCGATCAGAAGAGCCTTCGACACCTGCTTCAGCAGCGGATTACTACAACTGACCAACATAATTTTTATCTAAGTTGATGGGCTACGTCTATGATGTTCAGTACAAACCGGGGAGGCTCAACTCAGCTGCAGATGCTTTGTCCAGGCAGCAAGAGAACTTGGAACTTGTACCACTTCTCTCAACTCCCACGTGGGAAGAAGGCAGCAGGTTATTGGATGAAGCAGCCCAAGACCCTCACTTGGAAGTTGTTAGACAAGCCTTACAATTGGACCCTGCCTCTAAGCCCCATTATGAACTTAGGCAGGGGGTTTTATACCGAAAAGGGAAGTTGGTCATTTCTTCTTCTTCCAAATGGATCCCAGCATTGTTGGCAGAATTTCATAACTCAACAATAGGGGGACATTCCGGGTATTACCGAACTTACCGAAGACTGGCAGAGGCTTTTTATTGGAAGGGCATGGTCCAACAAATTAAAGATTATGTGAAGAGTTGCTCCATTTGCCAGAGAAACAAGGCCTCCACTCTTTCACCCGCTGGCCTACTGCAGCCCCTTCCTGTGCCTCAAGCAGTATGGGAGGAAATCTCCATGGATTTCATAATTGGCATGCCTAAATCCAGAGGATATGATGCAGTGATGGTCGTGGTCGACAGATTGTCGAAGTATAGTCACTTCGTGGCATTGAAGCACCCCTATACTGCCCGCACGGTGGCTGAACTATTTGTTAAAGAAGTTACCAGATTACATGGGTACCCGAAGTCCATCATAAGTGATAGAGATCCCGTCTTCTTAAGTCGATTTTGGCAGGAACTATTCAAACTGCAAGGAAGTCAGCTCAAGTTCAGCTCTTCCTATCATCCCGAGACAGATGGACAGACCGAAGTCGTCAACCGGTGCCTTGAATCATACCTCAGGTGCTTCGCTGCAGATCAACCACGCCACTGGGTTCAGTGGCTGCCTTGGGCAGAGTATTGGTTCAACACCTCCTTCCATTCGAGCACTGGAACTACGCCATTCGAGGTGGTTTATGGCAGGCGACCCCCTACTCTTCTTCAATACGTACCAGGGGAGGTGCAAGTGGAGGCAGTAGCTAGGGGACTGTGGGATAGAGACGAAGCATTGAGACAGCTTAGGGAGCATCTCTTACGTTCACAGCAAGAAATGAAGCGCAATGCTGACCAACATCGAAGAGAGGTCCACTTTGAGGTAGGAGACTGGGTGTATTTGTGGCTCCGACCCCATCGCCAACAGTCCGTTACTCGCCGTATATACCCCAAGCTGTCCGCCCGCTACTTTGGGCCGTATCAAGTGGCAGCCAAGGTAGGGACAGTGGCTTATCGTTTAACTTTGCCAGCTTCTTCAAAGGTTCATCCTGTCTTTCACATTTCCTTTCTTAAAAAAGCTGTTGGCACACGGTCTAGCTCCACTGACTTGCCGCCTGAGTTGGAACTAGAGCAGGAAGATGGCATGATACCAGAGAGGGTGCTGACCACCAGGGAGATCCAGAGGGATGGTGAAAAAGTAACTCAATGGTTGGTGCAATGGCAGGCAAAGAGTGCTGATGATGCAACTTGGGAGGATGAATTTGTGATGAGAAGTGAATATCCCCAACTTAGTCTTGAGGACAAGACTGTTATTCAAGAGGGTGGCATTGATGAAGAAGTTGCTAATCCAACAGGGCTGGTCTCCATTGGGCCTAAGGAGCTGCAAGTGTATGCTCGCAAGAAGAAAAGGCTGGCTGCAGCTGGAAATTAAGAAGCAGAAACACAGCAGAGGCCCATTTAGAATAATTCAGTTAAGGGTATGGGTGGGAAAACAAAGAATGCAACTGAGGGCAGGAACGGTTTCTTCTTTTGGTTTTTGTTATTGTTTCATTATATTAGTTGAAAGAAAAAGGGAGGGGGGTAATCAATCAAGATTTCTTTTGTGTAACTGCTTTGGCAGGGCTCCTTTTGGAGAGGGAAGTTTACTTCCTGGGAACCGTCTTGTAATTTTCCAGATTCAATGACAGTTCATCTCTTCATTCATCTCTTCTTCCATCTGTTTCCATTGTTTTATTGATTGTTTATAGTATTGCAATCTGTGTTTCCTATCATAACAGCTGCAACCATGCGGCTAAACTCATTCCTCATTACCGACTTGTGTAACAAACTGGTAGGCTTGTTCTGCTTCTTAGGCTTCAACGTCACAAGCACCACGTAGAGATCCTTGCCTCCTGGCTGAATGCTAATAGTATTCTTATTGGCCAATCCTGTTAGAAGAATACCAAAACCAATTCTAATTCCCAAAAAATGAAAAGAAGAAAAAAAACTATGTACCTGAGTGCTTGAAGGAGTTGAGGTTGTAGAGATTGTTAGTTTCCTCGCTGAACTGGAGGCTGGCGTTGCCTCTGCCAAACTGTTTCACAAGAAAAGAGTAATTCTTCTTCACGATCTCCCAAATTAGCTGCCCTAGAACTGTCGCCATTTCTAAGTCACCTATGCAGCAAAGAGAACATTATTAACAGAGAAAATGACAATGAATGGAGTTGAGAGAGATCGCGATTTGTGAACTTTTTGTTGATGGAGGAAAAAGTGAGAAGAGTAAGGAGTTGCAGTTACTCTTTGTTTGGATCAAGAGAAGTGGGAGTAATTGGGTAGAAAGTAATTGGATTCTAAAATCATAAAATTAAGAGCATAATCTAATGAAAAATCATATTTCCCCATTAAATCTCTGCTAAGTATTTTGTTTCCATCCAATTTGGAGAGAAAGCAGGGTAAATGGACGGATAATGAAAATAATTTACTGAAATTACCAAATTATCCCTATCTCTTACTCGGTGGAGTGGATTTCCACTCTATGAGTGTCTAGTTGACACTCACTCAGTGGAGTGGAAATCTACTCTACCGAGTCCTTTAGTAGACACTCACTCGGTGGAGTGAAAATTTACTCTATCGGATTACCATAAGGTTAATGTCATTTACTCTGTGCACCTGTTAAGTTATCCAAACAATATAATGAAAATAACTGAAAATACAAATTCCATTACTTCCATTTTCACTCATTTCTACTTATCAGAGTAAATTCAATTTACTCCCATCCAAACAAAGCATTAGAGATGTTCATACAGCGGGTTCGAATCGAACAATCCAAAAATCGAAATTCACCCTAAATCCCAACCTTATCCTATCCTATTAAAGGTTCGGCCCCTACCCAAACAATCCACAGTTATTCGAGTCCCACCCGAATAATTCGAAATTATTTTTTTAAATTAAAAAAATAATTTTTTATCATTCCATTTACATGACAAAAATTATATTAAAATCAAAATAAATAATTAAATAAAAATATCAATGTTTACGAATATAAAATAAAAATTACAATAAATAAAATATTTAAAAATTCTTTAAGTACACATTATATAATAATTAACAACTGAACCTATGGGGTGGTGGTCTGGTAGTGATACAAGTTAGGCTAGGAATGAGAGATCTCAGGATCGACTTTTGACACCTCCTATGGGGAGGAGTAAAGAACCTTAACCTGTAATGACGTCTCGAATCCGGATTTAATCGGTCCAGTGGGCTTTGGATACTATATGGTTAAACAAAAAAAAAATTACCAATTGACAATTTAAAAAATTTTCAAATACATGTTATATAATATTTAACAACTAACAATTTAAGAATTGTTCAAACACACATTATATAATAATTCAAAAATAATTATCCAAACGCAAATAATAAAATTTGTCATAAAGGAACACTATCATCTTCGATCTTCAATTTTTTCATATCCACCTAATATATAAATTATATATGAAAAATAATAAAATATAAAATTAATAACAAATAGCAAACAAAATAAAATATACGGAGATTAATGCTTTTTTTAGTGTTCTTCTTCGAGTTCTTGGATATGGGGTCTTTTGGATTTTTTTAGCATACATATGACTTGTTTCTTTTTCTTCCTTCATGCTGGATTTTGTTTACATATATGGAGATTAATAATTTTTAAGATTTTATTATTATTTTTTTGTTTGTTTCTATCATTTCTTTTTCTTTTTGGGCTCAGGTCAGGAGTTTAATTTCATAAATTGAGGGACACAATCCAAACATTCAAGAGATAGCAAAAGAAATTGGAAATTTTGAAAGTAGAAAAGAAGAAAAGGGAGAAGAAGAATTTCCTCATGTATGTTTTTCATTTTGGTTTAATTTGTGCTAATGTCCTCTTCTTTTAGTGTTCACTGAGGTAAATAGCCATTTTTGATTTTTTATTTATTAAAATTTAAATAAAACACTCACACAAAAAGGTATAAATAGTTTTTCATTTTACTTCACTTTTCCTATTTGCTCATGATTTTTAAGAATTTTGATATGAAAGTTTTTTTTCTTTTTGGGGTGCCAAAGATGATTTGATGTTCCTTATATAAATTTTGAATTTTTATGTGATGTTATTTTTATACTTGAATAAGTTTCTAAGTTAGTTCCACTTTTGCTGTTAATCCAATGGTGAGGAAATTCAGTCCTTTTTCTATCAAAACAACAATGATATGCAAATCTCCTTCATGGATTTCAAAATTGGTGCTTGTTCTATGTTCAGGAAGGAGGAAAAAGATTATTGCTTGTTATCAAGTAAACATCGACAAGGAAAGCATCTGGCAAGGCTTAAGAAATTGAGCAGAATGATTCTTTCTCTTTATCTTCCTAAGATATTTTATGTTTTTGAATCTTTTAGGGAGTAGATATGTGTTTATAACCACCATGTTTAGTTATAATAACCACCATGTTAAGCTACCCAATTGGCTTCTAGCATGCATCTCCGTACATGGCTTCTACCATTAAACAAGGCTCAAGTGTATTGAACAATATGTTAGAGAAAGGCAAAGTGTGTTTGAACAGAGCACAGACAAAAGAACAAATTAAATCAAAGGAAGAAAAGAAGTAACAAATCTAAGAATGAAGAACAAATAAAAATAATTAAGAACAAATCAAAGGAAGAAATGAAGTAACAAATCAAAGGAACAATCCGGCAAAAGTAAGAACAAACAAAATTGAAATTAACTTACCGTGGTTGAAGTGCAAACGCCGGCGACGACGAAGGTTGAAGATCAGGTGCCGACGACGAGAAGGGGCAGGGGTGACGATGAGGCGAGGGAGGAGATGAGAATTGATTTGAGGTTGGAAAATTAGGGATTTTCGAATTTGGGTGTGGAAGATTAGAAGAAAAAATATTTAAGGCTCTCTCAAAACGGAGAGTTTAAGAAATGGTTGTTTGGGCGCGTTGATTTCATAAAGGTTTTAACCCTATATGACACAACCCGAACCCGAAATATTTTTAAATCTCCAACTTTACCCTACCCTAATAACCCTACCCAAATATCTAGTTCGGTTTGGATAGGATCGAATTTTGAACACCCTTAGGTGCAGTAATGTTGGAGGGTTTAAGTTGTCTGCTTCTTTTAATGAAGTGGAGGCATTAGATTTTATACACCTCTTAAGCCCTAATCGTTGACGTTGATGAATCAAAACAGAACGTTTTATTGGCAAGGGTGTGCAAAAGCTGAATAACTTGGATTCAAATCTGATTTCTCGGATTATTCTAATGGTCAAATATGCATTTTTCCCTTTATATTTTTTGAAATGTGCAACTTTACCCTTAATATTTCATTTGAAAGATTTTTGATCCTCATATTTGAAAAACGAAAGATTTATGCCATTACATCAACCACTGTCAATTTTAACCAGTGTAACACCCTTAACATACAGACCAAACGGAACAGTACTATTGGTCGAATTTTTTTTTTCTTAATCAAAATCCATTATTAATTTCTTAAGTTATATTGCCGACAACCAATAACTGTCCAAAATTACTATTCAATTTACAAAATTTTAGCAATATAACGGCTATAAAATGGACTAGCCTCCTGAAAAAGCAAGCAAAATACAACCTCTTAGAGGCACCACAAACAATAAATAATTAGGTCTTCAACCATAAATCATCATCAAACCACCAATCTCATCACAAAAACCACATCTATAAATTCTTTACTCATTACATATTATATTATTATAAACCTAAACATAGCATTTACAAATTCATAATTACTCCTTATATATACATGCCCAAAAAGACAAAACAATAATTTAACTCTTTTTCTTCTTCCAGATGTACATTATCGCTCCTGACCTTCTGTATCTGCACGTATAAAAACCTACGTACTGAGCATAAATTATGTCCAGTGGTGACCAATAATTCTAAAATTTTCCTTAGCTAAAACATTATTTTATATACATATATTGTTTCATAATAGTTAAAAATTCTTAATTTTCTTAATTTCCTTTTAATTGTAATATGCACATAATTATCTTTTAATAATATTTCTTAATACTTAATATACAACTTTTTTAACTTTTCAATTAAGTCCTCCAAATTATATCATAATTACAATTTTACCCTTTTTAACACATTATTACAAAAATACCCTTACCTTTGCATTATTTTGCTTTTAAATCCTTAAATTTCTTACAAACTTCATATTTTACCTTGTTTTAATATTTTTGGTGCAAAATTACATTTTTGGTCCTTTTTGACTTAAAAAGGTCATTTTCATACCATTAAATTGCTGAATTACCATTTTACCCTTGTTTTTCATTTCTTTATCAAATTTACGCTTTAAATCATAACTTTGATAAAATTACTATTTTATCCCTAAACTTTTAATTTCTTTCATTTAGGTCCTTTTTCACTTTAAACCTTTATTTTCATTTTTTTTACTCTTTTAGCTTTATTTTTCAATTAATGCCCCTAGTACAGTACCGACAAAAATACTTAAACTGGATATACGGGATGAGGACCCTATAGGACCACAACAGACTGAGAAATGACCCAAATGGACCATTTCTTCACAGAACAGATAGCATATACATATAATTATTATGGAGATCAATAATCTTACCATAGCAAAGGAAGTGGCCATGACTTACACCGCAGTACAAATATCTTTATGGCCAGCCAATTATATCCTGAGCTAGTTTTTACTGTCAGACTATTTCTAAGGGCACCATAACATTAAACTTAAGCCATTATTCTTTTCTTTTCATACTTTTTATTTCTCTTTCAACTCAATTTCTTTGACATTCAACTTTTTCATACCCTTTTACACAAATTGTGAATTATCTCACCATAATTCACCTTTTTCATTTCTTTTTATTCAAAATTTCACACTTTTTCAATATTTTCATTACTTTTCATTATGCTTATCGGTTAACTAACGAAAATTTGATCAAAATTAACCGTGGTTGACGGTAGTGGCATACATCTCCTATTTTTCAAATATAGGGGGCAAAAATCTTCCAAATGAAACATTAAGGGCAAAGTTGTACTTTTTGAAAAATATCAAGGGCAAAAATGCATCTTTAGCCTATTATAATTATGATTTTTAGGAATTTACACAAAAATTTACCAAACAATTATGACTCCTTTTACATTATCCCTCTTTACATTTTCTAAATTTCCATTTTCAAAATAATACTCTATTTTAAAACTAGAAAAAATACATCCCAAAATTATTGAAATTAAAAATAATAAATTTCTGTATTTTCAAAAATTCATATTGAATTCATATACTTTTCAAATTATTCTTATAGATCCGATTTAAATAAAATTGAAATGCACATTCTATTAATGTCATGTGAAGTTAAAATACTTATGAAAACATCAAACAAGTATTTTAAACATGCAAAAAATGATGAATTGACTTTTTTCTATTTCTTATATTTTTACAGTCATTTTCAATTAATTTTACACAAAATTTATAAATTATACCTTTTTATTCTGCAAGTTACATTTAAATTGGATAATATGAATAATCTGAAAAATACAAAAATTTAATATTAATTCTTAAAAGTATAAAAATCTAATATATAAAAGTATTAAAATTCAAAATGTATTTTTTTAAATACTCTAATTTTTAACCGTTCTCACGGAACTTCTCATTTTTTCTACATTCTCTTCTCAATTAATGCCTCCGTATAAATGATTATTCTTTTTCTTCTCATCCTTTTTTTTTTTCTTACATTCAATATTTCGCACTTTTTTCTTCTTAATTTATTGGATTCAGCATTTTTATTTTTATTTTTTTTCAAGTTTTTCAACGATATTAATAATTTTTCCGTGACTAGTTGGAGTGGAAGATTGTAATTTTAAGGTTGAAGTCTTTGAGTAATTAAAATTTCAATTGGTTGGAATTTGGCGTATATATATAATTATATTGAAGTTAAGGTTGGAATTTTAACAATACATTTTTGGTATATCAGTGTGTATACCAAAGTGTAAGGTAAATATTATAAATTTTGAAATTAGTATACCGAAATGCATGGTGAAAATTTTAATAATATAATTTCGTATGTGGGTGGATATATTTTGATATAGATAAATATACTGAAATGAATGGTAAAAATTTAAATATTGAAATTTAGTACGCTAGTTAGTATGCATTGGCAGACAGAAATATATATTGAAGTCAAGGTAAGAATTTTAACGACATAGTTTGGTATCCAGTGGATATATTTATGTATTTATAGGTATAGTGAAGTGCATTATAGGAATATTAGTATTGGAATTTAATATATCAAATGTTATATGTTGGTATAGTAAAATTTATGGTAGAAATTTCAACAATATATTTTGGTATTTCAGTGGGTATATCTCCATATACCAAAACTAAGGTATGAATTTCAACAAATTTGATATACCTGTGTTATATATTGGTAAACAAAATAACGGAATACTTTACTAAAAATATCACTCAATCACTAAACCGTAACTTGTTAGATTTTTAACAAAGAAAACAATAGGGTTGAATTCGAAAAATTCAAAGAGACTAAAGTCGATTTGATTGGTTTTTTAAATTTGAGAATTAAAATAGAAACGGAATCGCAGGTAAATAATCTAAAAATTAACCAATACAATAAAATAAGTCTAATATATACTAGGGAGTTTCACAAAAATACCAAAAAAAAGGGATTTCCTTCAAAAATACCCTCTTCTTTCTTTTTCTTTTAAAATTACTTTTTTTTTAAAAAAAATTTCATTTTTAAAAATACCCCTTTCTTAAAATAACACATTTAACTCAAAATTTTCCTCCTCCTTTCACACTTTCTGTTTTTTTCTAATCCAAGGAAAAGAAGATGAAAGCCAGCCAAATTCATTATATTCAGATATTTTCTAATTCAAGGAAAAAAAGATGAAAGCCAGCCAGGAAAAAAGAAAATGAGAATCATCAATTATTCAGATATTTTATAATCCATTTTATTGTACTGGACAATACAGTATCAAGGTCAAGTGATGAAGACTTTAGTTTTAACACATAATATAATGGTAGAAAATGAATTTTGAGAAAAGAAAAAAGGCCCCAAAGATGACAACAAAATGCTTACCGTGAGTAGATTCAACATCCAATATCAGGTCAAGTGCATAATCATAATATCGAACTTGACTGCTTCAACCACAAAGATTGAAATCATCCTGAATGTATTCGTCATCAACTTCACCAAAAAAATTCATTTCCCCTCAAATTGCAAAACCATGAAATCCAAGACGTGTCATCTCCATCAGAGCCACTGACTTCTGATTCTTCACTATCGGTCTCAGATTCCTCTGCATTTCATTCAAATAAAGGCATAATTAGCAGCCAAGCACAAATACTCGCCTACCAAATAACAATACGTTTCAAATCTAATGCATGGAGGCTAAACATGTGTAGGTTGAGATAATAACCCTGCATAATAATATGCAATGTCTCCAAAGCAAGTAACCTTTGAACAAAGTGATAAATTGGTCATCTTAATCATCAATGCAATTTGATCATAGAAAATGTAGACATAAGGACCAACATTTGTAAAATCACCTAAATTGTTAGTCTCATAATAGTCCTACCAGAATAGTTTCCGTAAAGGCCAATAAATATAACTTGATAAGCCATAACATATTATCTTGGGACCTAGTTATTAAATTTTATAGATATGTCGTTTACTTCCATCCTTTTAAGTCCCTTTTTTCTGTATATATATATATATATATATCAAAGCAATGATAAATTACCATATAAAAAATTACCAAATTTGCAATTTTTTTTATTTGTTTTGCTTATACACACTAATTACCGGTATATAATTAGGTATACTGACCGGCATACCAAATTATAGAACATAATTTTTATTTCTAAATTTGGTATACTGGAAGATATATCAGGTATACCGACTGGTATACCAAATTTCAGAATATGATTTTCACTCCGAAATTTGGTATACCAGGTATACCAAATTTCATAACATAATTTGTACTATGAAATTTGATATACCGGACGATATACCAAGTATACTATCTTGTATATCAAATTTCAGAATATTATTTACATTTTAAAATTTGGTATACCTGCTATATCATCCGGTATACTTGGTATGCTGGTTGGTATACCGGATAGACCGTCCAGTATACCAAATTTCAAAATATAATTTGTATTATGAAATTTAATATACCAATCGGTATATTAGGTATATCATCCGGTATACCAAAAAATAAAAAAAGGATTTCAATTTTGATCCATCCATAAATTTGATACACGAAACAATCATGCTATGAATTTCCTTTCACTACAAAAAAAAAACCTAAATTAACAATGAACTTTAGTGACGGACCCATGGTTGTCGCTATTTAGCGACCATTCTAATTTTCAGTCGTGAAAATATGTTGGGGATAAGTTTAGCGACGGAAAAATGAAAACAGTCGCTAAACATTGGCCGCAATGAATGGCGCCATTTTTTGCAATGAAATTAGCAACCGAATAATTTTTTTGCTGAATACTATTCAATTTTTTAATTAGGAAATTAATTTTCAAAAAAATAGCGACTGAATTAGTTGCTAAATGAAAAAAATATAGCGACGGAATAGCGATGAAATTCGTCGCTAAAGGATGTTCTGTTCTTGCATTATCAGTAGCGACAAATTATAATATCATCGCCAATCGTCGCTAAAAATATTTTATACTCTATCAATTGTATATTTTCAATTAAAATTTTTTAAAAAATTCTAATTTTGATTATTGATTTCACTAAGTATTGTAATATTAATAAAAAAAATATACATACATGTTTAAACTTACTAATTATTTTTAATAATTTTGATTTTCACATGAAATTAAATCCAAATAATTTTTGCCTTTTAATTTATGTTAAAAAGATTTATAAGTTTTATTACGAGAGTTTTTGTATATTATTAATAATAAAGTATTATATGGACCCTTAAATATTATATATTATAATTATTTTTAAAAGATAATAACTTTTTGTCAATTACTTCAAAATTTAAATTATTTATCTAGAAAATTTACATTTTTAATAATAATAATAATAATAATTAATTGTTATAATTATTATATTATTACATTATGAAGATTAAAAAAAATATTTGTAAAATAATAATATAAAATTTATTATCTCATTTAAAATAATTATAAAAATTTTGTATTTTATTTTTATTTTGTTAAAATTTTGATCAAATATTAAATTATTAGAAACTCTAATTAGGTATATTTATCAAACCACCCTCGAATATGAAGACAAAATGATGAAAGTTGGCAGGGGCATTTTAGTATTTTCAAAATGTTAACCTTAGGTATAAAAGCTACATTTTCTCTCCCTTCACTCACTACTCTCTTTGCCATTTCCTTCTCACCTTTCCTTCTCTTCTCCCTCCCTCCTCTATCAGGACAGTCTCGATGCCAAGCGTCGCCTCCGCGAGGCTGAGGAGTGGTTGTGCTACCTCTGCCTTCACCTTGTTCACTTTACGGCCAATAATCTCCGGTGGCCAATGATTATTCTCCTTCGTTGCTCGAGAATAATAGATTGGCCTCTCCTGTTCTGTTTCTCTCTTTCTGTCTTTCTCTTCGATTTCAATTTGCCACTACCTATGTGGCCGCAGATCAGAGTTATCACTAGCGTCTGGCATCTTTATTCAAAAGTGAGTAATTTTTATGTTCAACTTGTTAACTTCACTTTCAAAAATAGTTTAGCTATCTAAACTTTTTAGATTTGTGTAAATGAGAGCAATCTAATGTTGGGTTTTATAAATGACATATTGTATAGTTATTGAGTGATGAAGCAGCTTTTTTCAAGGATAGTGATTACGATGTTTTCATCTTACGGTCAGTGTTCTTAGACTGGGAACCTTTTAGTTTTGAAGGCAACATTTTGATTGAATGGTACCTTTAAATCTCCAATCACACACATTTTTTTCTTGGTGTTGATTTTGGATTCTCTTGATTTTGATTGTCCTTTTAGGTTAGGTGTTTAATAATAGCATACTTTTCAAGCTAAACTTCATTCTCAGAGTTAAACTTTATAGGTATTATCTTTGTAGGTTTCTGACAATCTTAAAGAGAAGATTTCAGCAGCCAAAAAAGAGGTATGTTTTTTGTTTGTTTGGAGAGTGCTTTTGCTGAGTTGATTTTTCATCTTTGACACTATCACCTATAATTACTATTGCACTTTATGGAATCCAGGTCAAAGAAACTTTAAACAAGGGGAAGGAAGAGTCTACTGGGTCCTCTAACAGTACGGATAATGATGGTGCTAATGCAAAAGAAGGTGGTAAGAAAGCTTCATCCACCGAAGATGCAGAGAAGTAAACTGGTAGTATTGATAAGTCAAAAACAATTTTTGGATGTTTCACACACACACGCACACAAAATACAGTTTCATAAGAAAGCTTCGTGTTGCCTGTTTGTTGTAATAGATGTTTCCATGTGCAAAGAGACTTGTAATCTTTGAAGAAGTATTGTACCCCTGAAGTTATTACTCGGTGTGAGGCAGAGCACAAGGCTTTTTAGAGTCATGGTATATTTTTTGATAACAAGGTAACCATTTTCGCTTTGGAATGCTTAATGCTTTTATTCTCTTTGATCCATTGTATTTTGAGATGATTGCAGTACTCTATTTAGGTTCTCATAATAGTGGATCTCTTTTCCAGAGAGCATTCACTTTTTTTCTCATTATGATGGTAGCAAAATCTTTTCATGTTATCAGATTGTTCCACTTTTTAAGCCAAAAAATTTGCTGTATTTTTCTATGGTTGCATATTGTTCTCTTACATTGCTTTGCAGATCTTTATAGTATTTCAAAATATTGCTACTATTCCATGGATATTGTCGTACTCTAGTTGCAAATTCTAAAGAAGAGCTGAAAGCATAGAGAACTGTCAACACTTGGTGACATGCATTCACGACGCATAATACACATTTTGCATATTAAATAATGCAGATAATTTTAAACTGTCTTGTGATTTTTTTCTATCTTTGAAATTTAGAAAAAGCCATGCTTTTAACATTTTTCTTGAATGTATAAAAGTGGAATGCATCCCGCTATTATCCTAGTCTCATTCAATTCATTGTTGCAGATGTTAGGACTAGGCATTGGTAAATGGGAACTATTTTGTATTTTGTTCTTATATGGCTTAGTGTCCTTTATGATGATCTGGTGAACATATGCCTTATCTTAATGCAGATTCTACATATATCTGAGGTAGAATTAAGAGAGATCAAAATTGTAACGTCCCAAAACTCGGGTTGATTAATAGTTGGTGAATAGTACTTTAGATACCGGTTTACTAGGATCAATTTATTTAGAATGTGATATAACATTAGTGAATATTATCTCTAAGCTTTCGTTTTTATAATTTAAATTAAAATACATTTTAGTAATAAATAAGGAATTAAAGTAAATAATAATAATAATAATAATAATAATAATAATAATAATAAAAATAAAAGAGAACAAAGATAATTTGAGGGGGGAAGTTTTCTTGAAGTTCCTAGAAATGTCTAAAAAAATAGTTACAAAACTTTTTAAAAGAAATAAGAAACGGGGGAAGGTGAGGAAGAGCACAGGAAGGAGGTCGGGCCAATTCCTCTCGCCGTTCGGTGGCGCCGTGCGTCATTGGTTGCTACCTCATCGCCGCCGCTCCCTGAGCGCCTGTTCCGCCACCAATCACGGTGTCTAACACCTATTTTTCCTTCTCGTTTTCTCTTTCTAAGCCGTAACTCCCTCCCTCCTCTCTAAGGATGCTCACGATGCGGAAAATTCCTAAATTTTTCCTCGCGAGAACGGGGACGGGGGAAAAAATCCCCTATATATATTTCAAGACGGGGAATGGGGTTTTGCCCCACGAGGATCCCTGCCCCGCAAAAAGTAATTTTTTTAATTTTAAAATATAATATTTTATAAATAATTAAAATTAAAATATAACTTAATTTTATAATTATTAAGTTTTAAATTATAATTAATTTTAAATTTATGAATGGTTAAAATTTATATTAATTTAAATTATAATTGATTTTAAATTTAATATTTATTAAATTATAATTTTAATTATTTATAAAATATTATATTTTAAAATTAAAAATTAAATTTTTGGGGGACGGGGATCCCCACGGGGCAAGGACGGGAGTGATTTTCTCCTCGTTATAGAATCAAGGGTAGGGACGGGGAATCCCCAACCCTGGCGGGGCAGTGAGTAAGGGTGCAATCCTCGGCTTCGCCCCGCCCCGCCCCGCCCCGTGAGCACCCCTAGTTCTCTCTGGTAATCCATGAAGGCAGATGGCAACACCACCATCACCGGATGACTCCCAGCAGTGAGGTGAACTTTCGGTGCCCTCTATCACCCCTCACTCGCAAGCGATTGGTAGATCGTAGAGGAGAAGCCACAAACTATTTTTGGGAAATTTCAGCCAATTCTAATGGAGGTGGAGTGCGTGATCACCGGAAATGGGTCCCTGGAGTTCTGGCCTCCATCATAGCAGCATCAAGGCAATGCCAGCGAAGCTCTAAGGAGCCTCCGACAAGCAACATAGTTGACAAAAATGAGAAAAATTGTAAGAAATAGGTACGTGACTATCAAATTTATTTCCAATTAACTCAGTTAGATAAATCTTGAAATTTTTTGTTAGAAATTTCCATTAGAATCAAATTGTTGGTTTATGTGTTTTAAATCGTATGGTGTATCCGTTGACACATAAATGTGATTGAATTGTTGTTTAAATAATGATATATGATGATTGTGCTTACTGTTGATCTTTGTTGGTTGAGAAAGTCACTTATGGGATTTACTGTCAACTGTATATGTGTTCTTATTTAACTAGAAATAAAGTCATAGAGATGTGGATGTTTTAGATGCATTAGAAGACCTTAATGATTTTAATAAAATAAAATTGAACATTTAAGCACATTAAACTTGTTATACTATGATTTATGTATAAGCTTTATTTATGTAACGATAAATATTTATAGTTGCAATGTTAGGTAATTGATTACCGTGAGTTGCTTTAATTGATTGATTATAAATGAGAATTATAATATTTGATTTAAGTTATTACAACAGGTCATTTAAGCTAAATTGGTTGTACATACATAAGAGTTAAACTTTCCATTTAATGAAGTTATCAAAATGCATTTATGTGTCTGGAATTGAATTCTATTGATTTTAGTTTTGTCGGTTATGGCTTGTCCTTAAGAACCTAAGTATCTGGTTAATTTTGTTCCTAAAAGTGTGATATACACAACTTGAGTTGTAGTAAAACTGTGGCTAGTAACTATGACTTGGGACTTATTTTTTTATACTAATAAATATATCTGCATCTACATTCGAGAACCTAACTAGAATTAAAACTTGAGACAAGCGGATAAATAAGTTGCCATAGGTATGTATATAGATACATATACAGGTGTACGAACTTTGATATCTTCACTATAAACTATATGCTTGATATGTTTGAGATAAGCAAAAAGCCAATCGGGATACAAAACCATGAATATACTTATATAAATACTTAGATTCAAAAGAAAATAATACTTTGTATAGTTTTAATGAAGAATATAGAAATATTGATTATATGTTCTTGATGACCGGTTAACCGTGTACTGTTAGCCTTTAGAAGACGAGTTAGTTTATGTCCTTGTCAACTAATATACCATAAAGTATAAGCAGTTAAACTTTATTTTAGCTAGTTAATTGGTAATATTTACTTAAATTGTGAGATCTAAATGACTTTATTATTTTAATTATAAGAATGTGATTCTTCTGAGTTTGTAATACTTTGTTTTTTGTTTTGTGTCATTATTGCTAGACTTATAAATATAATAAATAAACGTATTGTATAAAGTGTATATATACAGATGTAGAATTTGAATTGAATGATCTCTTGATGCTAATATATAACTATGTGAACTAGAATGATTGTATAATTAACAATATGATTACTGTATAATATAATTAAAAATCTTTATTTCATGTATGACTTGAACCATATGACATGAGAAATCCATAAAATGGATGATATATTGAGTTAGAAAATATTAAGTGGAGCATTATAAGGCTATGACAGCAAACAATATTGAAGTGAAATAAAGAAACAATCATAAAGAAATGGAATTGTTAAATAGTGATGGTATGTATTATACAAATGTTAAATCGAGGACACTTAACACATATGTAAATATATCAAGCTCATAAGAAAATAAATTATGACATAAAGTGAGTAATATATTATGATCAAAACAATTAAGATGTGAAAATATAATAAGTTTAATGCTCTTAGTGTTCATTGGGTGATCCAGGACACTAAGATAGTATGGCTAGCCATTGGAGCACTTATCCCGCGGTGTCCTGTTACTATACTTTTACTATACTGCTATTGTACTGAAAATGTGAGATTATACTGTTAGCTGGCTCATTTACTGATATACTGGGGAGTAGCATCATACTCTAATGGTGTGGTCCCTCCCACACACTGGATTTGCTCATCTACTTATTCGATTCATGATTTTCTACTGTTGACAACTAGGGATGTAATCGTAAATTATTTGTGTAAACAAAGTAAAAATGATAATTACAGTATAAAAATGTTATAAATACAAGTAAAAGTGAAATAAAAGGGGAAATGAGATAAATTAATTTAGTAAAGCATTATAAGTCACGAATTGAGTAATTATATTAAGTATAAATATAATTAAAAAACTTCTTAATGCCAGGAAGTGATAAGTGTAGCGTGCATTTTAAAGTAAATTATGAAAATACCTTATACTATATAATGTAATGAATATGTGAATGTTGTAAACGAGAACTTAGGTAACAATTAAGGCTTGTGAATCATATGAGGTATCAATATGACATTATGATTTGACAGTCAAATCAATGACTTATCGGACTATTAAATGATATGAGAAATAAACATACAAATATATACATGTGTGGGTGTAAGTTAAGAAAACTTATTCAGTTATTTCTGATAATTCTATATAACTAAACTAGGAAGTGTTACCTACGGCATCAATATATGTGATCTGCAAACCAAATGTCCATATTATATATATTATGATGTTTACGCTGAAAATAAGTATTTGTTGAAGTGTGGTATACGTGCATATATTTTGATATCAATTTTAGTAGAATATATAATAGAATAACTTATGGACTGAGGTAAGAATAATTAAATATCATTGTGAAATTATACCTTATTGATTATAAACTAGATAAGGATAAAAGTAGTTAATAAATGATCCGTTGAGCTCGAAAGGTATGATTAAATTGAGATACTTTTAATAATAATATGCATATATAAGGGTATGAAATTGCAAATGAAATCCCATTCTTCTACTTGCTTGATGTTTGTATGCATCATAACCCAGAACTTATAATCTTTATGTGTCTTATGAATTGGTAAATATGTATGAAAATGTTAAATACATTGTATAATATATCATCTGAGAAGTAAATTTGGTAGTCACCACTAAGCGTATAGCTTAGCGCGTGATTTTCTCCGCGTGTAGGTTGATATGATGTTCAGTATTCTCGATGTCAATGAAGAAACCTTCATAGGTTGCTGCAGCTGAGTTATGGACGATCATGGTTACAAAGCAAGTCGATTATGCTATTTATGTATTTTGTTATTTGGCATGTACATGGGTATTAACATTGATATAATTTAAGTCTAATCTTATATATGTTTAGTTGAGGTTAAATTTTATGTTATCAGTACAGATACTACAGATATGTAATGATATTTGTATAACTATTATTGAGAATAAAATATTTGGGCATTGATATAGTGCCAGGTAGATCAGCTTAAGTATTGATTAAGGAGGATGAGAATACTTGTGTTGGAGTTTGCTTGGTGTTGTGGTGAAACAATTAGACAATATTAGAAGTGTTTTTACTTCTTTTTTTATAAGAGGCTGTCAATATTTAACGAAGATTCTGCCGAAATTTTTTTAGAAAATTAAGAGTAAAGCATTTAAAATTTTGATGAATCAAGCATAATTTATGGTGATTTAGTGTTATACAGATCATAGATCGATTAGTGACAACTGTATCCGGTTTGTCTACCAGACCGGGTATAGGGAGTTACAAAAATGATAGGAACTTCCCCAATAATCATCGTGGCAGTATGAGTCCTCTTTTATTTAGTTTGCTTTGCTAATACTTTGATTTAAGACTTCACAATACTTTCTAACAATTAATGTCTCTGGATTTTCAAAATAATTTTGCAGTTCCAAATGCAGCAAGTCCACTCTGTTCGTGATCAAAATGGTGTAATTACAAAAGGGGGCCAGGTATATATGAATCTTATATCAAGTTTTCTGACAATTTGATCAATCTCCAAAAGAATTTCGACATGTGTTAACCTAGGCCTGGGTATTTGGTTTTTAGTTGGTAGTTTATCATTTTTTGATTTTCGAGAATATTGCAAATCAAGCCATCACTACCAATTAACTATTTTTCACACTAATGACTAAATTTAACTTGATCAATTTATTTGCAATTTCTTAGATTGATTAATTCAGTTTGCATGCATAAAAGTTTGAAAAATGGTCAGTTTTTGTTTGTCGACTTTGATCCTTTCAATAGAAGTAAATATAAATGAATATAAAAAAAATCACGGTTGAAATTGTCAAGAAAGTAAGAAAATTTTGTTCTTAAGGAATATATATACTTAATATAGTACACATGTATATTCTTTTGTGGTTTGTTTTGGTTGGCTACTAGGGTATCGAAATGTTCAGAAAATCAATTCTGGATAATTTATTTTTGTATAGTTTTTGTGATTTTCAGTTGGCAGTCTAGGGTTTTTGATTTGTGCTGTCCACCCCTATTATCAACAATTACAAAGGGCACATAGGAAATTGATAGCACTAAACGTTCAGTGTAGTCCATAAATCTTATACGATATCTTGAGTGCGAAACAACCTTCTGTTATATTGCTATTATATTTTGACAAGCTCTCTTTGATAAAAAAAAATATATTAGCTAGTGTTATAGATTCTATCCATCACAAAAGTATGCTATTATTAAATCAATTATTTGACTTCCTCATGATTGCTTTAATGTTCTTTTTTCATGCGAAGAGAGAAAGGTGTTTTGAAATTTCAATTCATAAATGTCAAAAAAATTAGTAGTTATATTCTATTAATCAAATGAAATGAAGGTGAAATAGACAGACGTGGGCATAATTTTTCTACGTTTCATCTATTTATCTTCCATTTTCTTTAATTAAAATGAATATAAAATAATTGTTTACATCAAATATATTTTAAATGTTAATTTTTTATAAAAAAATATAAAAATGTTAGTTTTTTTTTTAATCTTTGCAAGTTCTTATATAAAACTAAAGCTGTTAGTTTGGTTAAAAATGTTACTTTGTCTATCTTCTAGTTATTAATGAGGCTCATATTTTTATTTATTTTAGTTGTTGTTGCATTTGCTTGTTGATGAAGTGAGTTCCAGTTTTCATGTTATCAATTTGTCACCTTGCATATATTTTTTTCAATCTAATTCAACATAATTAAATTCTGTCCATGTTAGCATGCTACCTTGTAATCTTTCTTGATCAATATTGTCAATTGATGGCTTGTAAAAAAGTTAAAAATATAATATATTTTATATTGAATTTTTTATTTCAATATTTAGTAATTAAAAGATATATATATCTCTTAAACATAAAAACTTTAAAGAAACCAGTTGATTGGTATGGTTCTCTAAGTAAGTATTGCATGTTTGTCATTGCATGCATTTGTATTTATAAAATCTCAAATATGAGAACAAGCCCATATGCCTTTTTATGCAACAAACTGGCATGTATTTGATGTGCTAAGTAGTATTGTCTTTTTACTTGTTATCGCTTTGTAATGGTAGAAAGGGCAAAAATACTTGCCTTTAATTTATTATGACGCATTCAGGTCTAGTGGAAGAGTTGAATATTCAAATGGGTACAACAAGAACACGAAGGCAAATGCATCGGTTGCTATTTGTGAGGAATGATGAAGACCGTAAAATTTTTTTTTTGTAGCATATTGTATAAAAGTTTGTTAGTGCCAATATTTAGTTTGAATTATTTTTTTTCTAAGTACTTTTTAAAGTACTACATAATTTAATATACTTATTTGATATTATATTTTTTAAATTAATAATATTAAAGTATTTTTATTTATATAAATTAAATTCTGCATGTTATTATTATACTAATAATAATAATAATAATAATAATAATAATAATAATAATAATAAATTGGGAATAATAATAAAATTAATTCTATAATATAATTAGCGACGGAATAGCGACTAAAAATTGTCGCTAATATAAAATGAAAGTGTTTTGGCGACTGATGGTAAAATTTAGCGACGAATATTTGGTCGCTAATTTTTTTGTACTAAGGATGACTGATTTAGTGGTTAATTAACGACGGAATTTTGTCGTATTATTAGCGACTCTTTTTAATATTAGTCTAGAAAATGCCAGCAACAGAAAAATAGCGACGATAGGTCGATAGTCGCTAAATTTAATTAGCGACGGAATCCATCAATTAGCGACGAGATCTCCGTCGCTAAATCCTTTTTTTTTTGTTAGTGTTTGTGCATTTGGTATATAATTCCAAGCTTGATTTTCCATTTTAATATGCTTAAGTAATTAACAAGAAAATTGTCCAAAATATAGGTAATCGTATAATAACATTAATTGTAACTTGTAAGCATAAAAAATTATAGATACTGCACCCAGTAGCATCTTCTTGAAATGCAGTAATTATATATGGACAGTAATACCATTATACAAACTTTAGCATTGGATAATGCCACCATTACACAAACTTTGGCATTTATTTCTCATAATAGAAACCACAAGTTCTTTGATTATTTTACAATACAAGAAATTGAAAATTCATTTAACAATTATTTTTCATCCCTATATATATCATGTGACAGTTTCCTCTTTTTTGCAGCTCCATTCACCAAATATATTTATGTCTCTATATGGCTTCATCTTCATATGTTTGGCCTCACATTCAAATGAGATGCTAGCTTCTGACCCATAGATTTTCCACACTGCAACACAATAACCAAAGTTAGTCTAACCCGATGGGCTTTCATATTAAAATCTTGGGTTGAAATCTCATTTTTCTCTATGAAATACTCAGCAAATGATAATACTATATTTATTAAGTATTATACGAACTCTATGAATCACAACGGTTAATAGATATGGTAGGAAATATATTCTCTATGATAACAAAAATGGAATTAAAGCCACAAATATCAATTCATCAGTTAGAATAAAAAATTCGTATTGAGATAAGTGGATATATAAATGAAATAGTATGTGCGAGATTATTCAAATTGGCATTGTATTGCTTCCATATGAACAATCACCGTTATTAAACAACACGAGACTCAAAACTCGATGTGTTATTTCAATAAATAGCCCAAAAGAAAAGAAAAAAAGGATTAAAGAAGCTTACTCCTGTCGATTTCCACACTTAAAAAGCCAAAGAAGCTTCAGAATCATCTGCAAAAGCCTTCAACTTTCCTACAAATTAAGATCAAATCAGAAAACAACAAATAACAAAATTATGAGCATTTGTTTGATATTAAGAAATCGGCCAAAGATTTAATTTCACCACAATTAAAATCTTTAACTTTTAGATGATCATCATAATCAATAGTTGAATCATCCAAGATTTGAAAAGAAACATAATCTTCTTCACTTTCATTCATTTTGTAATCAATCTCAACAACACTCATATGAAATATAAAAACATGAAAATAAATTTATCCTTTGAATTCAAAAACTAACAAGTGGCCATGTTTTAGGTTAAAATTTATCCTCTCATGAACGGCCAATAGAAACCTTAAGAACAATTGGAAGTCATCTCTATGTCTTTTACAAACTTTCAAGGAATTTCCTGAAAGAAAAAGCAAGATTTTTGAGAAAAATATAAATTTGGATATTGGGATTAAACAAGAAAATCGATAACAATTGGAATGGATAAATCAAAGAAAACAAAAATTGAAGAATGGACCATGTTAAAAAAATTAAGTGCGTAATAGAATGCAAAATCCATAGTAATCTCATTCCAAACCTAAAATTAAATCAAATCAGAGAATTATAGAGCAAACAGTAAAACAAATGCAGATACCCCACTTCGAAAAGCAGGAAAAAAAATGATAACCTGCTTGATAGCTAAGAGTTCTCTAGAAATGAGACTCATGCCCATATAAACCTGACCAAAAGTACCACAACCAATCAACTCTCCCTTATGGTATCGGATCGGGGGCGGCATTGGAAGCGAAGGATAAATTTCCAGAAAAGAATCAGAGCTGGATGAAGAGAGAAAATGCATAAGAATGGAGATGGAAAACGATATTTATGGCTTAAAATAAAAAAGGATATTTTTAAAAATAAAAAATTAAAAAAATATAATTTTAAATTTTTTAATTGAATGACTGTATTTTTAAAAAATAGGGTAGAAAAATGGGTAAATGGTATAAATTTGTCCGTATACTAACCTTTTAAATTTGTCCAACTAATTCACTCTAAGCTTGAACTTTTTCCGACAAAAAATTAAGAGGAAATTACCTCAATTGCCAACTTTTTTTCCTTTTTTTCAAAAAATACAACCCATCTCCTTATTTTTCATAAATCCAACTTTTTAAATTCTTGTTTTCATAAATATAACTTTTTTTTTATTTAGCCAAATATAAAGATGTAAAATTTAAATGGATCGGGATTTGTTATGATGGGCCGGATATGTATATATTGGACAATCTTCCCAGTTGAGCCCAAAACCAAGACGGCCGACGTTGAAATGGAAGATCAAAACATAACTTCAGCCGCTTTTGCTTGCCACCGAAATCACCACTCTCTTTTTCGGTTCTCGTTATCTGTTAATTTCATTGCTACGCTCTATGAAGGCCAGTTTATTAGAAGTGAGAAACCGAAAACACTTGTTCCTCCTCATGTTCTCAATTTGTAGAGATGAAATCCGTATCAGAATCTGTTTTTGGAATCTTTTCACAGCGATTCAGTTCTCAGGCTCTCGCAGCGGCAGAGCAAATGAATCTCATGAAGCAATTGAGAGAATGGACCAATGCTCCAATCGAGGATGTTAAGACTGCTCTCGTTGATTGCAATTGGGACATTGGTATGGTTACAGTGATTTAGTTTTGTGATATTATTGTGTTTGCAGTTTATGAATGTGAGTACCTATTGGTTCTGTAGAGGCGGCTCAAAGGGATTTGAGGAAGAGACGAAAGGTTTTGGCCTCTAAAAAATCAGGCCGAACAACTATTGAGGGGTTGCTTGCATTGGCTCAGAATGAAGGGAAGGCTGCTCTTATTGAGCTTAACTGTGAAACTGATTTTGTTGCCAGAAATGAAATATTTCAATACTTGGTTGGTGGATACTAGCCGTTATTTTTTTAATTTATCCAATCTTTATTTTAAGATACATCAAATGTTCTATCATTTTTAATCCTTATTTTATGATCCTTTCTTAGTGACTTAAAACGCTGATTATTCTTAAAGGCGCTATCTTTAGCAAAGCAAGCTTTGCTAACTGAGAATACATCTCAGCTGGTTTCTGGTGTCCATTCTGTTGGCATAGAGAGGTTGGAGGTGAGTTTTTTTTTTTCTTTCCAATTGTGCTCAATAGCCTAGGACTAGGTCTTTGATCGCTTTTAGGAAGAACAATTGTGTTTTAAGGACTTCAACTTATTGCATTATAAACTAGTTTTTGGAGCTTATTCTATTCATCTGATACGGCATTAATTTAAGAACAATTGTGTTCTATTAATTAATTTAATTTGTGAACTTAAAATCACTTATTACAATAAAAAATAAATGAAAAATATGTAATTAAATTAATTACATGTACAATTGTAGTTATGATAAAAAAAAGAAATAGTAGCTCTTTAATATAAATTTACTTTTATTTTTGAGAATCTGTCTATTCAAATAGATCAAATTTGATTTATTTTTATTCTTTTTTTCTCTAAAAAAAAGAATAAATCTCAATGAAATATTTACCTTTTATAATTTACTCATTTAGTATTACATCAACTAGAAAACAGTACGAGGCTAAAATTAAATATAACAAAGATTTGTATGATAATAATGGAGTGATGAGTTGTACTTGGGTGATTGCGTAGTTGCTCTTTGGAGTTTTGGGTTTCCCATTGTGAAGGTGACATTTTCGACACGCATCGTTTTGAAGTATCCAAGCAAAATCTCAACACTAAACCAACAATTTGAAGCGGAAATGGAAGGTCAACCACACAAGGATGAAAATCATGAATATAACGACAAAAAAATAAAAAGGCGGAGAAAGAGAGAGAAAGAGATTAAAAGAAAAAATTCTAACCAGGAAACCGAACCCAGATGAGGAATTAAGCAAATAAACTAGATCAATCGCAAAATCGGAATGAATCCCAGCAAGGATTACAGAGCCAGATGAGAAAGAGAGCGATTGAAGAAAAGTTGAATATTCAACAAAAAGTTCAGTAGTCAATAATTGCATAAATTCTGGATGCCGAAGAAAGATTGACAAGAGGGAAGGCAAACGTGGTGACGTGGAGAAAGGAGCGTGAATGTAGGCCTCCCGAAATTGCGTGTTCAATCTTAGAACAAAACTATCCTGCACTAAGAGTCAAACCTATTGGATCAATTATCCATGCTTTGACACCTATTTGTAACCCTTTAATCTTTTACAACGGTGTCTTCGCATTTTAGGCTCAATTTTTCACATTAATTTTATTTGTATTTATATATAATAGTAATATTAATAAATCTCCATATTCCATAATTTGTGTTCTTTTTCGTTGCCATGATTGGCAACTGGATCTGAACATGATAAGATGCAACTACATTTTTTTAATAACATATTAGTGATAAACATGTTGTTTTAATTAATTTAATTTGTTAACTTACAATCACTAATTACAATAAAAAAATAAATGAAAATTATGTAATTACATGTACAATTGTGAAAATTAAATCTTAATATCGTGTAGTTATGATATAAAAAAAGAAAAAAGAAATAATACCTCTTTAATGTAAATTTACTTTTATTTTCGAAAATACTTTCGTCAAACTTGATTTATTTTCTTGTTTTTTGCTATAAAAAAAGAATATGTCTCAATAAAATATTTACCTTTTATAATTTACTCATTTATTACTAGATATACACACTGTGCTCAATATGTACACACGATGTGTATGATATGTACTAGATGTAGATATTGTGTACAGCATGTACACATTATGTGTACTAGATGTACACACTGTGTATAGCATGTACATACTATGTATATTAGATGTACACACTATATTTACAACTAGTACACACTGTGTACTAGATGTAGACATTGTGTACAGTATGTACACACTATGTGTACTAGATGTACACACTGTGTACAGCATGTACACACTGTGTATAGTATGTATACACTATATGTACTAGATGTACACACTGTGTGTACTAAATGTACACACTGTGTACAGCATATACACACGGTGTGTACGATGCACGATGCATACTAGATGTAGATATTTGTGTACAACATGTACACACTGTGTGTACTAGATGTATACACTGTGTACAGCATGTGTGTGTACAACTAGTACACATTGTGTACTAGATGTACACACTATGTGTACAACTAATACATAGTATGTTCATACAACATACCACCAATATTGAGATAAAATAGTTACTATAAAATAAAAATAAGAGCAATTATGTGACTTTGCTTTTTTTTTTTTTTCAGAGAGCTAGTTTTATTACTGCAATGTTATTTACATATTTCTGAATATATACTATCTTTTACCTTCGTGTTCCTGCTCTTTTTAACCTATGATTCATACCATCATTGGCATGCAAACTCATCTCTGCTTCCCATTAGAAAATAAGCGCGATATTAGAAACTCTACTTCTGGCTTGTTGCCATCCAATTGAAATTTAAAATATTTCCGTGTATATAGAGTTTAGTATAAGTTAAAACCAGCACTAAACAGGAGGCTGTGTATCTCACACGTGGTATTACAGGTAGTTAACAACAACAAATGAGCTTTAATCCCATAATAGACGGGTCGGCTATATGGATTTTCTGTCTCCAGTTCTTTATGTCCAAAGCCATATTCTCCTAGATATTAAAAGTGTAAATCCTCGAAAACTTTAAATTAATTCCATGAAATTCCTTAAACCAAATCAAGTTCTTTTAACCCAAAAGCAATAAATAATCATTAATTGCACAACAATCATCACCAATAGCTAACACAGAGAAAAAATAAAATATTTTATTAAGTTGATATTGCCAGTATTACTTCTTTATTCAACTTGCTTGCGTTGATCGGAAGGTCCTCGAGTTCGGATTTTCACATCCTGTTTCAACAAATTTAATTCAGTAATTTATAATACTCGGCGCTTCCCGGGTTATATAATACGCTTATGCTCGCAAATTGCTAAATTCTTCAGAATCGAATCCCAAGTGAAATCTTTCGGTGCTGTCTTTTTTAGATCATTTTCAGTTTTCTATGTTTGCTCCGTTGAATCTTATGTCTAAAGAAAATTAAAAGAAACTTTGATCAAGAGAAACAAATGGAACAATACTTTTCACAAACACATAAAATGCAACATCTGACACAATAAAATCCATGTCATTTTCACTTGATTTCTCATCCCACAAAATGATCCATTGACCCTATAAACCACGTAAAAACTAGAAATCTAGAACTAGAATAAAAATTAAAAATCACAGGGAAAAAAAGGAACATAAATTGGTAGAACCTAACCCCTCCTTCTAGTCGCTAGAACATAAAAAAGAAGGAAGCAAATGGTTAACTCACAAGTTAATCAAAATTGATAGCTTTGACTTAATAGCAAATCGACACAGCAAGAGTGAGCAAACAACCAATCTGGAAAACAAGAAAGAATTTCATTAGTTTATTTTGGAAAATAGAAACCAAATCTTGCAAGATAATAACTACAAAAAGTCTGAGAAATGAAGATTAAATTACTAGAAAAAGACTAAAGACGGGGGAGATGGAGACTCGTTAGGGCAGCGACTGAAGGGCCAACGACTCACCATTGCAGCGATTGGAGGCTGAGGACAATGGACAGTAAAGAGCGAGAGAGCCAGTGAGCATTGATGGTGAAAGATGAAGAGGGAGCTAGAATGAGAAAATGAAAATGAAAAAAATTAAAAGAGAAGTAAAAAGTTGTATTTTTTGAAAATATAAGTTGTATAATTGATATTGAAAATTTAAAAAGTTGTATTAATGAAAGAATTAAAGGAGGTTGTATTTTCTGTTATTTTTATTTTTTTTCTGTATATTTTTGTAAAAACCCCAATATCTCTTTTTACTCTTCTTTAATCATACTCACTCGCTTGACAAATCTTTAATTTTCTTTTTCATTTTTGATAAATTTAGGAGACAAAGCTAATTCAAAATCAATATTAAATATTCGAAATAATTTTCAATTTTTTTTAGGAACAACAAAACACTTTCAATTAACCAAAGAAACAACGTTACATAAAGGGAAAAAAAATCCCAAGACACGAAACTTTGGGAGCGATTTACTTAAAAATGAAAGCAGGATATTTTTTTTCATGAATTGTTAAAACTCAAAACTTTTTACCGTTTTAATCAAGAGATTATTACCGATAAATTAAAGGCCTGTTTGAAATCATATTAAAAAGTTGGCTTAATATCCATATATATATGCACTTAAACATCGTATTCTAATTTAACGGTGCCTTGGAATTAATAATTTTATAAATAATAAATATAAATTTTATTATTGATAAATTAAAGGCCTATTTGAAATCACAAGTGCTAATTTTATTGGTTTCGATTTTTAACTCGATTTATTGATTAATCACTAAAAATTTTAATATATAAATTTAATAAATTATATAATTTGTAATATTATTTTTAATAGTTAAAAATGTTTTAAAAATGAAAAAATACAAATTAAATAAAATATCAATTAAAAAAATCAAAATAAAAAAATTCATAATTAATTATAAAAATTAAATATATTTAATATGAAACTAATAACAAAGTGTTAATTACGCACATATAATAATAATAATAATAATAATAATAATAATAATAATAATAATAATAATAATAATAATAAGAAGAAGAAGATAATTTTAATGTTTTTTATTAGAAATATGTATTTTAATAATATTTTAAAATGTTATATATTAAAATATTTATAAAATTACATAAATATTGAAAAATATAAGTGTAAAATTTAAAATATAAATTAAAAAAAAGTATTTATAGATCGGTTTTGGATTGGTTCGATTAACCATCAGTTTTTAAAATTAAAAATCATAAATCTAAATTTTTGGTTCAATTAACTTAAAAATCGATTCAGTTTTGGATCAATTTTTCGATTAACTAAAATTTCGATTTTTTTTGCTCATCCCTAGATTCAAATGTTATATCAATGTAGTTAAGTATTTCTGTCTAATTGGAAAAACATTAATCAATTACTTTTTTTCAATAAAAATATTTTATTTACTTAAATAAAAAATTGATAAATTAAAAAAACATAATTAATTAATCAGATTAATTAATCTAATTCACCGTTGTTTTTTAAATTTTAGTGATATTAATTTTGTTAGATTTTATTTGATTAGAAATATGAATGAAGATTAAGTTGGACAAACTCAACATCTGTGATTTGTGTTCCAATTTTACGTATTCTTTTCTCTAGACTGGAAAAGATTAAAACCAGATCATAAAAATTAGACATATTTTTATTTTTTTATTATTTTTTGGATGATTAATTTAATTAAATATGCCGTGGGCCCCTCCCCTGCCATTTTCACTGACATTCCCAGCGAAAATGAGAGACACCAAAATCTATGCCGTGGACTCCACCACTGTCATTTTCGCTGACATTCCTAGTAGAAATGAGAAAACACCCCAAAAATTCAAATAGTTTAAAAAACACACCAAAAACTCAAATAATTTTCCCAAAAACACCATTTTTAAAATTGTCCCTAAATCCGAACTAGACACAAGTATTAATATCAATATTTGAATCCATTTCAAATGTATTTAACAATTATTTAAATTCGTTACATTAGGATCGGATATGATCGGATACTTGAAAAAAATCCCATCCGTTGCCATCTCTATTTGTTAGGTGTTAACCGGTCCATTAATAATTTCATTAATAATTTTATTAACCAATCTATTAATGATTTGATATAGCGATTAAAAATTTTTTCGAATTAATTTATTAGTTAACCGTTTAAAAATTGAAACATGCAAATTTAATAAATTATACAATTTATAATATTATTTTTAATAATTAAAAATACTTTAGAAATGAAAAAATATAAATTAAATATAATATCCATTAAAAAAATAAAAATAAAAATAAAATTTTTATAATTAATATAAAAATTAAATATATTTAATATGAAATTAACAATAGAGTGTTAACTATGCATATATAATGGATAAATAATAATAATAAAAACATAATTTTAATATTTATATACCAAAAACATATTATAATAATATTTTAAAAAGTTATGTATAATAATATTTATAAATTATAAAAATATTAAAAATTTTAAATGTAAAATTTATAATATAATATATAACATATATATAAATTGATTTTCAATTTTTAAAATAAAAATTATAAATTTAAATTTTTAATTTAATTAATTTAAAAATCAATTCAATTTTGATCGATCTCAATCCTACTGTTTGATTTGCACAAAATTGAAAATCTTATCTTGCAAATTTTCGAAACGACCCCATTATTTAAGCTTAAAAACAAAATCACCCCTGTACAAAGAGAACCCCACAAAAGGTAAAAACCCCTGAATATCACAAGAAGCCCAATTTTCTCGTCTCGCTCTCCCTTGCGAAGGTAAGCGGCGAGGGAAGCAAGACTATTCTCTCTCTCTCATTCATCAACGCCAATTTCTCTGAGCTTCTCTTTAGGTAATATCTTTTTTCTGTTTGTCTATGTTTTGATTCCTAGATTAGTCCGTAATACACCTAGCAGTACATTCTTTGCCCTCAGATCTTATTTGATTGCTCTGCTTACTTATTTCTATCCATGGGGGCTAGGGTTTTGGTTGGCTCTTGTTTGTGCTTTTATCATTTAGATTGTTGCTTGATCTTAATGACTTAGCAATTAAAGTTTAAGCTTGATTTGGAGCTCGTTTCTATGCATATAGTTTGTGAAAACCCATGGATGTGCCAATTTGTTTAGATTTGTTAATGGGTCGGTCTTCTTTTAATAATAGAATGGTTAATGTATGGAATTGAAAAGGAACTTCTATTAGAATGTATGATTGGTGAATGGTATTCTTTTTCTTTTGTCTTTTTTAAGCAGTTTTTGTAATCAATGGCATCCAAGTTGCAGCAATTGCAGTCCAAAGCTTGTCAAGCATCGCAGTTTGTTGCCAAGCACGGAACTGCCTACTACAAGCAGTTGTTGGACCAGAATAAGCAATATATTCAGGAACCTGCTACTGTTGAGAAGTGCCAAGAGTTGTCAAAGCAATTGTTGTACACCCGTCTTGCTAGGTTTTGCTTCTCTTACCCTCTTTTACTTTTCAAATCTGACTGTTGGTTTTGATTTTTTTTCATAATCTTCCTTTAATTGTGGATGAAAAAAATATTGGCATTGAGAAATCTGATTTTGTTTTAATTCTACCATCTAAGGATACAAGTTGTACAGCCGTTGGCTATGGGTGATACTTGTATCTGAAGAAGAGATTCATGATTTGTGTCTCAAAACAAGTGCATTGCCTGTGAATAGTCAAATGTGTATAGTTTCCCCACATCTCTCGATTGAAGCTCATTCATTAGGAACAAAGGATATGATGGTGTTAATATTCCTGTGGATGTGAAACCTACTGTGTTGGCACCTCAATCACACACATTTATTTTTGGATACGTCCAGAATGTTGTCGGTATAGCTGAAGAAGACTGCCTTTTTTTCTTTTCTTTTTGGAAGTTTACTCAATTGGTTAGAAGTTTTGTAAGGGCCTGTTACTTAGAGTGAACCTACTGGTTTTGTTTTTTATTAAACGTTTCCTTTTGCAATTGGGCATTGGAGTGATGAATTGGTCCTCTATTTTTTCCCTGTTATACCAAGTTTTGAGTTGCACTTTGTTCTTTATACATGGAGATGTTCGGGACTGTATGATTTTCTGTTTTCTGTGTTGGGTACTTGGTAAACATAATTGTCTCCATGGTATCTGTGATGATTGAGTCAATTTTCTATTTGAGTTGGACAAGTAGACAAATGCAGTAACAACAGGAAACACAAGTTAGTGTTTGTTTTGGATGATTCCAGTGTATCTGAGAAGGCTGGAGTTGGATCCAAATGGGAAAAGAAAAGTAGTCACATAGTGAAGTTCTTAAATTTTGTGCTGGGTTCAAATGGTGATATTGTTTCTTCACTTCTTGCGAATCACCCAATAGATTGATGCAATTTGCTTTTCAATCTAATATCATTGCTTCCACTGTCATTGTTTTTCATCACCTCACCTGTACCTTTTCAAGTTTCATGAAATAAGTTTTCCACGTTATAGGCAGTCATTGTTAATGTCATGTGGACACACATTCATGCTCACTTTTAGCCCCCATATTTATCTTGATTTAGTTTCTTTCTAGTGGAAACTGTATAATTCATTTGATTTTGGCTTAAATATTCAAAGTTTTTTTCTTACTTGACATCTCTTATTTTTCTTGCCCAGTATTCCTCATCGTAATGAACAATTCTGGAAGGAACTAGATTATGTGAAGAATTTATGGAAGAACAGGCAGCAGCTCAAGGTTGAGGATGCTGGCATTGCTGCCTTGTTTGGGCTAGAGTGCTTTGCTTGGTTTTGTGCTGGTGAGATTGTGGGAAGGGGATTTACTATCACTGGTTACTATCCTTGAGAAGAATCCTTTCATAGAATGTGTTTCAGGGGATTGAATATGTAAGGTTTTGTTGTCATTTACATGATTGAATTGTAGGCACTTCCCTTGCAAATTTTTTTCTTGTGCAAAATTTTTGAAGCTGAGAAATCAGTTGGTTATTGTGATTGCTCAATAATTTTACATCTCAGGTGGCTTAGAATGTTACTGTCATTCCATATATAACTTTGTTGAAATTCACTGCTATCATAAATGATGATAATGCTGCAAGTTTTTTTCTGGCCTCCCTTGTGACTTGATCAATATAAATGTTCAGATGGTAGTGCTTACGAAGAGAAATTCATTGTTACATATCTCATCGTGCTTATGTGGATGGAATTAGCGCCTATGCTACTCCTGTCATGAGTGAGGTTGCATTTTTTGGAAGTCTGGTTTTGTACTTCTTCACTTGCGACTTAACCTTGGCTTAATCAAATGCATTTGTGGCTGCAGTACATATTTTTTGGTATTTTAGTTATGTATTATTCTATTATATTTGAAATATTAATCTATTTATGAGTTCAGCTGTTGTAACTAGGAAAGGCTTTTTGGGAAAAGGATTTAGCATTGTTAGTGTTTTAGAGGGCGTGTGCATGTTTGGTTTTTAATCCATGGTGTTTTATTGTTGTATTCTTGTGCTGGATTTGTCTTTATGGTTAGTGTTTGATTGAAAGCGCGGAAGATTGTAACAACTGATAGTTGGGCGAGTCAATAGAAATGGATTGATCTTTTGGCAAATATGTGAGTTGTACTTGATTATTACTGGTTTCAGGCTAAGAAATTTGATGTTGGAAGAGAAGTTGCTTAATCTCGAATGCATTTTTAGTGGTTGAAGGCTAGAAATTTTCATCTTGTTTATGTGTTTATTTTTGACATTAGGAATCTTCATGTTAAATATGTTTTTTTAGCACATTGTTTGTAGGATGGCAGGAGAAAAGTTGTATTAGCCTTCAAGGCGGGCAAGCAAGCTCGGCTAAAGAGAATAGCCGGCTTCAGGAAAGGATTCATTTGTTTTATTTTATAGATAACCTTTTTACTGATCTTATCTTACAACAAAATGGAGGTGAAAAAAAAGAATTAAAGGTTAAAAATTTAATTAGAGTTATATCGAAATTGAATCGAGTTAAAAAAAATAATAAATATATAGTATTTTATACATTGATAAATTCATAAATGGGTATGAAAAAATCAACATTTTCGTTGTGGGGCAGGGGTATTCCACGTTGGCAAATAAGCTTTTTGTGATTTGACGAAACCACGTCATAGCATAGCACAGCTATTTCTCAAAACAGAAAACTCAGAACCACGGAGAAATAAAATAGAGCAGAGGTGGGAAAGCTGGAGATAGATTCGTAGGAGAGAGGATGCCGTTTAGTTCGGTCGCTGGTGCCCCTGCTGCAGCTTTCGCCTTCCTTTTCTTCCTCCTCTTTGTCTCTTCTGACTCCAAAAACAACCAATCTCAAGTCCTAATTTCCTTTACCTTCACGCATTTCAAAATTTCTGTCTGTTTCTCTTTTGTTTATTATTGAATCCGACTCTGTTTTTTTCTCAGATCAAATGCAGCACAACCTGTATCGCCGAGAACTGTAACAGTAAGCCCTATCACATAGTTGTTCTGTATATGTTTCTCTCTATTTTTTCCTTTTTTTTTTTAATCTCTTTCTTATTTTTATCGGTAAATGCTGGAAATAAAGCGATAGGGATTAAATACGGGAAGTACTGTGGAGTTGGGTGGAGCGGCTGTCCTGGGGAGAAACCATGTGACGATCTCGACGCCTGTTGTAAGCTTCACGATGAGTGCGTTGAAAAGAAAGGTATCCTGTAACTTTGTTACACGTTGTTGATTTCTTGATTTTTAATTTTGCAGGCCTTTTTCTCTTTTTGTACTCATCTAGTGCTATTGGGTTGCATTTACGTTCTCGTGGATGTTATGCGATACTATCTTCTTCACTGCATAATTTCTGGATTATTATTTTGATCCAAGGAACAACGAGAAAATGAATTCCGGCACCATATTATTATTCTATGCTTAGCCAAATCTATTAACAGTACTAATGCGAGAATCGGCAACAGATGGCATTTGAAATTTCTAATTATCAGCTGGATATTTGATAATTTGCAATTTCTCAACAAGGGAGAGGAAAGCACTTGGCCAACTGCACAAATAAATTGCATCATTTCATCCGACCTCAAAAAAGTTCTTACTTTTACCTGTTCTTTTTTGTATTTTATATTTTGTTTATCTAAAAAGAGTGGCAATATGAATACGAGGAATAGTTATATCAATGGCAGAGTTTTCACACAAGCTTAGTGAGTGGTAATTGTGATTTTTCAGGTTTGATGAGTATTAAATGTCATGAAAAGTTCAAAAACTGCATAAGGAAAGTCAAGAAATCTGGAAAAGCTGGTTTTTCGGCGGTTTGTCCTTATGAGATAGCTATGCCTACTATGATTCAGGGTATGGATATGGCAATAATGTTGAGCCAACTAGGTACCCCAAACGATGAACTTTGAATTTTTCATTAGAGTGCAATGCCTGTGTCATTTTAGTTATTCTTTGCTCGGTCTACAAAATTCTTTTAACAAATTGAGGGCATTGAAGCGTTCTCATCAGATTTTTTGTTGTTTTACAAGTTCTGAT
>JBBPFJ010000697.1:33812-59165 GCA_037975025.1 Excoecaria agallocha | reverse complement strand
GAGGGAAAATATAGCGCCTTTTTTGCGACGGTTTAGCGACAGAAAGTTCTGTCGCTAATAGTAATTTGTTACAGTAACACAATTAGCGACGGAAAATTTAGGCGCTAATCCGTCGCAAATAAATTGAGAAATAATTTTTTTAATTTCACTCACATGATTTATATATAGTTTTAAGTAATTTTAATATAGACCATATGAAATGAATATTTTATTTTGTAACGGAAAATTAGAAATTATTTTATAAGTTGATAGTAATTTTTTATCAATTATACCAAAATCTAAAGTTAATTATTTAGAAAATTTATATTTTTAATAATAATAATAAACTAATTGACATGATTATTATATATTTGCGTATTAAAGATTAAAAAAATAAATATTTATAAAATAGTAATATAAAATTTATTATTTAATTCAAAATAATAATAATAATAATTGTAATTAATTTTTATTTTATAAAATTTAAATCAAATATTAAATTATTAGGAATTCTATTGATTTCTTTATCAATTATTCCCAAATATAAACTTATTTATTTAAAAAAATTACATTTTAATAATAATAATAAAATAATTGTTATAAGTATTATATAGTCATATTATGAAAAATAATAAATCTAAATATTTATATAATAATAATATAAAGTTTATTATTTCATTTAAAATGATTATAAAAAATTTATAATTTATTTTTATTTTGTTAAAATTTTGAGCAAATTTTAAATTATTAAAAAATTTAAAATATCTATTTATAAAATTATCCTTGAATACAAGGATAAAATGATGAAATTTAGTATGGGCATTTTAGTAATTTCAAAAATTTACCCTACATATAAAAATAACATTTTCTCTTCCCTCACATCTCTCCACCGTTTTAATTTAATGCGTATATGATTTTAAGTTTAATTTATTATTTAGTTGAATAATACAATAGAGTTCAATCTAAAATTTAAACTCATATAAGTCAAAATGAATAAATTTTCTAATTTAATTTCTTCAATTTAATTTCTATTATTTTTCTAAATGAATAAATTTTCTAATATATATATATACACACACACACACACACACTTTTCAAATTTATTTCTATTATTTTTCTAAATATTCAAAGCGCCATCTAAACCCATCCTTACCATTTAACTTCACTACCGCGGTTACCTAATTAAGTGTTATGGAAGACTGAGAAAACTTACTGATTTGAAAATGGAGAAATGGCTTTGAAATTCTAAACATGGCTAGATTAATATTAAGATATTAATTAAGATAAATAGAAAAGGTGATGATAAAAAGATAAATGTATAGGCTATTTTGAACGGTGAAGATTAGCTTTTAAGGTTTGTAAGTTTAGTTTTTGTTGCAAAAAATAGGCTATTTTCTGGATTTTTTACATAATGATCAGTTTTGTATGTGAAGACGATCGAAAAATCATTTGCCGTTAGATCGGCCTGATTTTTGGTGAGTACGTTCGAAACTCCTTGTTGTTAATTTTGAACCGTAAAGATTAGTTTTTAAGGTCTGTAAGTTCAATTTTTGTTGCAAAAAAGAGGTTGTTTTCTGAATTTTTTACCTAATGACCAGTTTTGTATACGAAAACGATCGAAAAATTATTTGGTGTTAGATTGGCCTGATTTTTGGTGAGTACGTTCGAAACTCCTTGTTGTTAATTTTGAACTATAAAGATTAGAGTAGCAGTGTCAAACCATCACCGACGAAGCTTCGACGAAGATCCGGTCACCGGTCCGACGAAGTTCCTTGCATATTTTGGGTAGGCTAATGCCTTTGCATTATTATTTCATGCTGTCAATTTGGTTTATTGCTAAGTATATTTCTATGGGTTATAATTTCCATGTTTGTAGTTACTGTTAAATTTACGTCGTGGACAACTATGTAGATATTCAAATGGATGTTCGATATATGAGTGCCTTTCAAACAGGTTCTTTTGATGCTGTTATTGATAAAGGTATCCTTTTGATTGCATGTTTGTTTTCTTCACTTTTTCAGTTAAATATGGCAAAAAAAATAACGTGTTAAAGTGGTTGTTCATGTTTGTTTGACATTGGTTTATCAGGGACTTTAGACTCTCTCTTGGTGAGTATTGGATTGCTTGGTTTCTATTTCTTGGTAAATTTATCAATATTTAATTGTTTAAAATATTATTTTTTGTCTAATTTACTCTGATGTGTATTTGTGTCTTTAGTGTGGAAATAATTCACGACATAATTTACTCTGATTTATATACTGTGATTGATAGATAGTTATTTATAATAATTATTAAATTTTAGCTGACAAATTAAATATAATCAAAATTTAATTAGGGATTTTAAAATTTTTTAGAAGTTAGAGATTTTATGTATTAAACCTGATTTAAAGGGCATTCTTGTTGAATATTGTGGAGTAGTTGAATAATTTGAGGTTAAAGTAGCAATTATGATTTAGATAGGGAATTAAGCAAGATTAAAATTTCACTAGCATCTAGGGAAGCCCAAAACTGCAGGCTTACTGTAAGTTGATTAAAAAACAACAATTTAATAGAAATAGCAAAAATTGGAATGCAAGTACATTTCAGCACCTTATCATTCAACCGACATATGCATCTCCTGAAAGTCACGTTTGAAAAAGCAAAAATTTGTTGATGCAAGAGCTTCATTCTCATGCTCTCTATTTTATAGGTCCTTGGTTGGCAGCAAGCAGCTGCTATGATCTTGGCATTGGATTTTGTATTGAGTTTCAATAGACGAATGTAGTTTTCATTTTTTTTACCTTCTTTTTTTTATATAAGGTAACTGAAACTTACTGGCCGACTAATTGTTATTCCTATTTCTTGAATTATTATATTATTTTATTCATGCATGAACTTTGCCTCTCTTTGTTGTGTCCATGTAATGTTGGGCTTGGGGAGAAGTAAATAAGTGTTTTAGCAGCAAAAGGAGCAGTGGAGATGAACATCTAGGCCTTTCTAGTGAGAAAATGAAAAAGATTAAATCAAGAAGAAAGGTGAAAGAGCCTAGGTTTTGCTTCAAGACAATGAGCGAAGTAGTTGTACTAGATGATGGCTACAAATGGAGAAAGTATGGATAGAAAGTGGTGAAGAACACACTGCATCCAAGGTTAGATTTTCTAAATTCTTAATTATTCTTTTGAATTAAAATAAATTAATTTCTTCTACATGGACTTTAGCTTTACTTGTATGTATCTTCTATACTTTACACATGCTATATGTTGCCTTCTCTCTCTTTTTCTGTCATTCTCATCATTATCTTTTTCATTATTGTTCTTTTACAGCCTTTCTAGAGGAAGTTTTAATGGATAAATATATTTGTATATATATGTTATCATCACTTGATAATAATAAAAATATAATTTAAGAAAGTGACAAAAAAAAAGTAATATAGAAGTGTAAGATTTTGAATAAATTCTTGAAAGTTAACTTTATAATAATATAGAAGATATAATAGGAAACTGATAAACCTGATTTTTGCTTCATTTTACAAACCAAAGAAATTAAATTTATAGAACGATTATATATTTCCATCACTCTGAGATTATCAACATGGATAATGATGTGGTTTTTTATTATCAACAAGTACACTTCAATGGAGAATCTACACATAAACAAGTTGCAAATAAACTATATTTAGATTATATTAATATGATCATTGATTGAGATCACATAAATATAAAAATTTATTAAAAAAATAAATCTAACATGCATAATTATTTTTCGAGGTTTAATTTGAACTGAAAATTAAATTTAAATTATTCTTGTATTTCTTTTAATTTTGCGAGATGGCTTTAGGATGCAGCAGCCAATTCTAAAATATTTCAAATATTTTTTTCGTTTGCTCATCAGGGTAACAGGACTAGTAGTAGCCCTTCAAACAACTTTGCTTTGAGTCATAACAAAAAGCCGTCTGGAAATACAGATTCAACAAGGCCAACCAGTACTCTTTCATCATTTACTGAAGATGCTGATTCGGGTATTTCTGCCCTTTATTTGTTACTATTGGTGTCTTTTTTAGTTGTTAATGATGAGGAGTTCAGGACATAGAGTACTATTGAACAATGAATTATGGTTTAGTTGGAGAGAGTTGTAACTATTGAAACTCCTCTAGATGATCCTAAGGAAAATAATTTGACTGTATGCTTGAAATTGTGAGCAGATAATATGGCTGTTCCTTGTAATAAGCTCTAAATTTGCTACCAACTACCAAGAGCTTTCTTTGACAATTGCTATAACAATGTGGTATTGATAGTTACTATGTCAATGCTAATACATCATTGACCAATATTGCAATACAAAATTCACTTTGATATACCTACAGGAATTTTGACATAATTCTCTATTGAAATTAGCTCTAGGTTTACTTATTAAGCTAATTCTGAATGTTTTGTTTTACTGTGTATGAGATGTTCATGAAATAAATTGATGATATTTACATGACAATTTTTCTAGTCTTGATTTAGTAGTGCAAATATAACTGGTTATTGTGTTTTCTCTTGTAAGCTTTATGACCTGAGCTTGGATTTACTTTCAAGTATTTGTTTTGGTTTCTGCTCTCTAACAGAATGTATTTATTATAATTTACTTATTTGCCAAAACATCTAAAATATTGTTCTATACTTTGTGCAGTATCTTCAAATGGAAAATGGCTCTTGTTATGTGTGTGGTGTCCATTATTGCATCCATGGATTCGGTTAGTTTCTTGTCGACATAATTATTGGTGTCTATTATTGCAGCAAGAAGACGAGGAGAGGGACTGTATTTAGGCTTAGGGTATATTACTATAATAATATTAGTTAAGAGCTAATTCTATATTTGATAGCAAATTGTAAAGATTTAATTTTTTTTAATTTTAGGAAAATTGATTGTATAAACAATACTTCGATTCATATATTGTTTTTTATGTTAACTGTATATTTGTAATGAAAATATAAGATTATTATTTATATTTGTATCTATTATATTTGAATTTTATAATATAAGATTATTATTTATAGTGTACAGGATGAAAATTTAAAAATAGATTAAAAGAAAATTTTAAATTATGCAATAATTTAGCAATGAATTTGCGACAGAAACTGTCACTACTGTGTAAACATTAGAATTTAACAAATAATTAGCGACAAATATTTCGTCGCTAACTTTTACGGTAAATTTATAATAAGTGACGAAATTAGCGACGGAAAAGTTCGTCGCTAAATATTATTATTATAATTCGGCAACTAATTATGAATATAAATTAGCGACGAAATTTTTCGTCGCTAAATTAGCGACTAAATTTGATATTTGTCGCTAGTACATTCACGACTGGACTATTAGCGACTATTTGTCGAGGCATCGCTAATTTACTTTAGCGACGGAATTTTGGTAATTAGCGACAAAATTGTCCATCGCTAATTAGCAGTTTTTTTGTAGTGTTATATCATAAGCTAGTTTTTACTGCCTGATTGTTTCTAAAGGCATTATTGTACATACTTTTATTTACTTTTAATTATTTTCAAGTTCTCATGAACTTTTTTATTTCTCGAAATTTCATTCCATTGACTTTTCAAGTACAGTAAATTAATTCATATTAATTTATTACTTTTTACCCTTTATTTAATTTTTCCTTCATAATTCAATAAATTTGTTTTTCTATACAAATTTCATAATTTATTTGCGGAAATACCTTATTATTGCATATAAATTTCTTAAAAATTTATATGCACACTTTTCACATTTATTGCCATTATTCCTTCATTTTATTGAATTACTTTCCAATAATTCAATATTTTTCATTGAACATAATTAATATTTTATTTCTCATTTATTCATGTAATGCATATAAATTTTCTAAAAATTTATATACACACATTTACTACCCATATATACTTAATTTATGCACTATTTCTCTAAAATTCATCCATTTCACTACTTATATAATCATTTAATTAACTTAAAAATTTCCAAATTAATTCCATAAATCTTTTAAAAATTTATGAACATTAATTATAATATTTATAATTAATTTATGCTATTATGTGTCAATTTCATGCAAAAATCACTATTTTTCCCTAAGGGAATTTTCGGCCATCACCTTATTTTCACCTTAAAAATTTTTATACTTCCTCTTAAGCATTCAAATATCATCACACGTGATCCAATTTCATTTCCCCTACCTCAATTGCATTTTTTAAGTAATTTAGCAATTTTTTTCCTAAATACATAAAGGAAAATAATTCAATAAAATACAAAATACTTAGATTTATTAGCCACATACCAATTTTTCTTGCACAAGGGTGCCTAGACTTCCTTTCCTTTCCCCTTAGCCCTTGATTGCTTTTCTTCTTCTTCCTCACCTACCATGGCCAGCCACTTAAGCTTAGAATTTCTTTTTTTTTTTTTGTTCTCAAATGCAGAAATTAAGCTCATATTCATAATCTACACCTCAAAAACTATAGAAAAACACTAAAAAATTAATTAAAAACACTAATTATCCAAATATTACCTTAAAATCCTAAACTTTATGACCTTGAAATCTTTCCTTCTTTTGAAAAAATTAGATGCTTGAGGCTATAATTGTATTCTAGAGTGATGGAATAACAGATTCTTTGTTAGGTTCCAATAGAAATTTAGAGTAAAAGAGAAGGAAATCAAGGAGAGGGAGAGAGTGAAGGTGTCTCAGCCAAAATGAAAGAAGGAGATGGCTGAACATTTTTCTAGAGTTATCTCCAGAATTTCAGCCCTTTTATATCTCTCATATGGGCCCAAATTTGGGTTTGATGAGTGGGTTTAACCCACTTAAACATTACGGCCCATTTTAGGCTTATTAAGGCCCAATCTGAATTCTCTATCTTTCCGACTTCAAATTGCTCTAAAAATAACTTCATCACTCTTATCATATCAAAAATAGATAGTACGCAAATTTTAGGCTCAATCAAAGTCCGTTATCAATCCAATTCAAACTTATTGATTCGATTCGACAACTGCCAGTATCATCGAAAAATTCAATTTTACTACCAAAATATTCTACAGAAAAATTCATGAAAATCTGAAAAATATGAAAATTTTAAGAGTTCGTTTACTATTTTTAAAAATTTAAGCAAAATCAAATCATTTTTCCTATTAGGAAAATTGACTATCTACTTTTTTCGTATTTTTGACCTTTCGAGACCCATTTGACCTTAATTTTACTTCAAATTTTAACTCCGGACTCACTATAACCAATACTTTTCGATGGTCTAATAAAATATTTTTGACTTCTGGATGTACTTTCTGGCTCAAAAATTACTATTCACCATCGGAAAGCACTGTCCACAGCTGATCCGGTGTTAAGGCCATTACAAGAACGAAGAAGAATAAGAAATGATTGATTTCATCAACTAACCCGACTTAAAATCCCTAACCCGACTTTTATTAATTAGAAAGCTAAAAATAAAAACCAACCCGAGCAAAACCCACCTAAACCATGTCTTACTGCTTTGGTCGGTTTGATCTGGTCGATTCAGCCCAAATCTTAAACACTCCTAGTTCCTGTCGTTCAAATCTTAGGGGCTTCGCTCCTTTTTTTTTAATTAATAATAAATTGTAAGCAATGTTATTAAAATCAGATCGGATCAGACGGTTGGATTGGTTTAATCGCGAACCAAAAGCTGATCCGGTTGATTTGATGTTTAAGAACCTGACTGATAAAAATCATAAAGAATCGGTATGAACCGGATAAAAATCGAATATAATCAGAGAAAGTCGGTTGAACCAAAAAAATATTTTTTATCAAAAATATCCATATAACATTATTTTTTTGCTGAAAAAAATATAATTTAAATATAAACAAAAAATAATTGAAATTTAGACAATTTTAATAATTTTTTTATGAATAAAATAAAAATTATAATTTATAATTGAATAATATTGTTGAACATTTGAATTTTTTACTATATTTATCTTAAATATTCATTATAAATAGTGAATAACTTGAAAATATTGTTTTATGATTAATGTTTTGATGATAAATATTTTTTATTTTTTATATATTTATATTTTCATAATATTTATAGAAAATTTTAAGAATAATATTTTTTAAAAAGAAAAAGAAAAAATCCGATTGAATTCTATCAAACCGATCAAATCAAGAACCCTTTGTCTCTTTGATTCTTTATCCAATCTGGTTTTAATAACAGCTTGTAAGAGATAAAACATGGATCAATCTAAGTTTAATTTCCACCGGCCATTTAAGGGTGCGCATATTACCTCACTGCGCATGTTATCGAGACCTCTATTGACAACAGAAAGGGCCAAATGGTACTTAAAAAAAACATTTGACCGCAAGTATTTAAGAGTGAGCAAACTTTGGTTAAAATCGAAAAATTGAACCAAATCAATCAATTTTTTAATTTATTTCGGTTTCAATTTAAGATTTTAAAGAAATTTGGTTATTTTGGTTTAATTTTGAAAGGAAAAAATTGCAGAAAAATCGAACCAATCGAAGTTCTCTTTAATTAGATAATGTTTTAGATTTTTTAATTGGATAATTATTATATATATATAAATTATCTTATTTTGAGTTGCAAATTATATGAGTAAATTTATCAATTATTAATATCTATTTTTTAGTTGATTATTTGAAATTTTGACGACTGAATTGAAGGTCAATGGAATGAAAAACTTTATTCAACGATTTTTGTTTTATTATTTATTATGTATTTTGAGATTATATCTTTAATTTGAACTTGTATTTTGTACAATTTGGATGTTTTTACTTTTGTATATTGTGATTTGTAATTTTATATAATTTTTATACATAATTTTTTATTTTTTTAAAAAAATAATTTTAATTTTTGATTTTTCGGTTAACCGAACAGAAACTAATAGAAAATTTCGATTTGATTGACTAAATTTTCAAAAAATCAATTTTTGATTATTTCGATTTGATTATTGAACTGAACCGACCATTGTATACTCCTACATGTGATAGTTTTGATGGAGATCATAAGTTATATTTTTTTTACGACAATATCTCTTTTCCACAAGCATAGACCCCACTATACAAACCCTCTATCACCGGAAGAAAATGACAACCTCAGGTGTCTTTTTTATACAACACATGCATATTTCAAATATGATCCACGCTTATAGAAAATTGACAAATACTTTTACCTTTTTTAATATTTTGTTTTTTTAATTTTTTTACTGTTACTCTAAAATTTCAAATACTTACAAAATTAACACTAAATTAAAAAAATCCTCCAAAACTTGTTTTCAAAGTGTTTGAAGAATTTTCACATTTGTGAGAATGTTTTGAAGTTGTATACCAAATCTTAATTATTAGTTATGTTGATTTGAGATTTGTAAGTGATAAAGCTCAAAATGTCTTTATCCTGTAAGAAGAAGAGTTGGCGGTTATATGATCGAACGAGTAACCGGACCTGCAAAAGGGGATGCCCGATCGGACCTGAGCATAAGCACTCCGAAGCTTAAGTTAGTAACTTGGGAGTAAGTGTTGAAAGGAGAGAAAGAGTCTCAAGAGTTTAATACCTGGTGCCATCGTGTTTTTGGCTATTTATAGGAGATCTTTTGGGGAAGGGGTACTTGAGTGCCTTGAGGAGATGATAACTATCAGTCAGGGTAGGTGAGGGCGATGTGATTGGAAGTAGGTGGAGAGTGTAGGCGTTGGCTTGTGCTAGTGGGCTGACAGGACAAGACGTCCCATCAGTCCGATCGGACATCATACTTTCCTGTATTATCTTCTAGCTCACGTTACTATTTCCTGTTAGTAGATTTAGGCCATCTCAAATACCGTTGGGCCGAAATGACTAGGCCTTTAGAGATGTAATTTTTGTGGTTATCATTTGTCCTCCCCCCAAACAGGTCCAATCGGGCAAGGTGCATATTTGGTTATATTGGCAAGATTGTGAAATTTTGGAAGGAGGTTGCTTGATGCGCCTGTTCACTTCGAACAGCTATTTTGCATTCAATACCGCACGTATTTTCAGAGCGACGCTTCATTTTTTACAACTGTGTTAATGGGTTGAGAACACGTGGTGTCTATCAGACGGAGAGACTTTAGAGCATTCTGGAAGCTTTTTACTCGTATAAGAGAGAGGGAGCTTAAGGCAGGCCTTCTTCGTTTTTCAGCAATTCCTAACGAAGTTATGCCAAAATTTCACCACGACCTTGGAGTGTCCGTGAGATTAACTAAGTAAGTGATCCTTCCTTTCGATTTAATTTTTCATTCATTGCATATACATTTTTTACTTCTCTCTCTTCGCCAAAAGAGAATGGCTTCAAACAGTAGCCCATAGATAGATAGAAGTTTCTTGGAGGGTTATAGGAATCACGAGCTGCTTGCTCAGCCCTCGCATCTGACAGAAGTGGAGGTAGCGAAAATTCCCTCTCTGTGTTGCCTTTCGGCTGATTTGTCGGTGATGGCTTACCCTGCCTCCATGGCAATCACGGAGGGACCATTTGGCCATGAAAGGAACGAATGGTTTATCTGCCCTTTATGGAGTTTGGATACAGGCTTAAGGCTCCCCTTCGGGGCGTTTGAGTCAACATTACTCCAAGGTTATGGTGTCTTGCTTTAAGATTTTGTGCCAAACAGAGTTGGTGGCCCCTACCTTGGATCTTTTCACACACTTTTTTTATATTTCCGGTCGAACTAACGCGTTAGAATATTGTTTTACCAGCCAGCGGTGTCGAAAGCTTTTTGATGTTCCTTCTTCCATGAAACACTTTAGGGAGAAATATTTTTTAGTGGGTATGGCTGGTGGCTTTGGGGTATCGTTAATCCAATCGAATGAGGCTACCGCTCTGAACGATCGTGCTATCGGCCAGTTAATGTATGAAGCCGACATTAAAAAATTGCTAAAAGTCGTGGAGAGAAACGGCGGGCTTTATGACTCCGGTTACCTTCTGGAAACTCAGACTGAGCCCGCAGGCTCCAATGCTAGCGCGAACACAGAACGTGAGCGTTATTATTGGAATGTAGAAAAGAATGATTACTTTTGCTAAGTCATGTGCTGTGTGTGCATTCGTATTATCGAATTTTAAACAAGATACTTATCTTTATTTTTTTCGTGCAATATAGCTGCAAACGAGATGGCTAGAGGCGAAGAGGTCACACGACAACTAGCCGATCGGGCAAAGGCTAAAAGGGAGGCCGATTGCTTGGCCAACGAGGAGAAGAGAGCAAAGAAGCGAAGGATTTAGCCTGCTTCGGAGGTTCAGGCTTCCAAAGACGCTACTAATGATCCTACCGTTACAACGACAACTGCCTCTTCCGCTATTGCAGTTGTTGTTCCTGCAACCCATCCTCCCCGAACAACTCCGGGCCCATTACTTCCCTCTCAGATAGTAGCAAAACATCGTCCTCTTAAGTGCCAGCGACTAATAGATGAGTCCGACGAAGAAGGGCCACAATCATTTTCCTCCGGCTGGTCGTCTTCTCAACGATCGGGTTCTCTGACAGATGAGACGGCGAAGAAGAAGGCTGTTGAAGCTGTAGCCGCTGGCGATGCCTGGGTTACCACATAGAGTAAGGTGGTAACTCGAGACGAGCCAGGCCGGCAGTCCTCAGGGAGGAGTCAGGAGGGTTGGGCACCGTCCTTGGAAGATATTCTAAAAGAACGATTTGGCGACGGCTGGTCTGTGACCAACAAGGATGTGCCGGCCTTCGTTTGCCAAGGTCTTGCTCAAGAGAGCGATTTTAAAGCAATAACGGAGCTCGGTTTCCTCTCCCAGGAGTACGAGTTATTTCAACAACAGAATCTGGAGGTAAGACTTGCATCTTTTCATTTTTATTCCTCCTCCCTTTTTTTTTAGCTTTCTCGACTTATTCCTTCATTTTATATTCACAGCTGATGAAAAGGAGGCTTCGCATACACGGCATTGCGGCCTATGCCCGGGCGAAGTGGAAGGATGCCGCTCTGCAAATGAGAGAGACTGAGGCTACCAGCGCCGTGGCGGAGAGGGAAGCTACGTCATTAAAGTTGGATATAGAGGAGCTAAAAAAGGAAAAAATCCAACTGGCTCAAGACTTTAAGTCCCGACAAAGCGAGGTGGACCACCTGAAAGGAGATGTGGCACGCCTTACTGCTGACACCACCTTATGCAGGAAATACGAGGAAGAATTGGACAAGCTAAGGGGCGAGTGTTCTCAACTAAAAAGTCACTTGCGGACAAAGTTAGGGCTTTATCAGAGCGCGACCTTCTCCTATCAGAAAAGAATTCCTTGGAGACGGTCTTGGCGGAGAAAGAAGCAACTTGGACTGAAAATTTTGGCAAGAGCACTGGCTGCCAGAGAGGAGGAGGTTCTTGAGAAGTTGGGCGAGGCTCAGGAAAAATTGCTAACTCGACTGATTTATGCAGCCAAGCAGCGATTTTCTGAAGCTAACCTTGATTGGATGGAGGATGTGGTGGCTCTTTCTGACCCTCCTTCTAGTGATGATGATGATGAGGAGGAGGAGGAGGGGTGTCCGGCCGGAAGGACTGAAGGTGATTTATCGACTAGATCCGAGATTGTTCTTCCTCCTGCCGCAAAGCCTGAGGTTCCCTTGTTGTCGAAGTCGGAACCTATTGTATCTTTGTTAAAAGAGCCAACAAGCGGTCAGGCTACTATTGCCGAGCCCTCAACTGAGCCGATTGGCTCTGCGGGAGGAAGTGTAGATATGGAGGCTTAACCTCCTTTTGTCTTGTAAGGAATTCTTGTACGTATATATAACATTCTATTTGCCTTACATTTGTAGCTTTATGTTGCGAACTTTACTTTGAGGTGACATTCGCTATGAATTTTGCTAAATGAAAGACAACTTGTTCGTAAAGTGCGCAAAGTCAATTGAGGAGAGTAAGGAGGTACTTTTTGAATCATATGAATCATACATTGTTTCGCTTGTTGGTTATACGGACGAAAACACTAATTGATAGATTGCTCGCTCACCGATCTGTAAGAGATCTTGTTTCATATTTCCAATGGTGGAGGAATCCGATCGACACGAAACCGTGATAATTCGACCCTTTCGGTCGTAGTAGGCGACTTTACAATTTGAGAAAATACTAGAACCTATCGCATGATGGAGTGGTTTTGCATTTTTTATGTATTAAGCACAAAGGAGATATACGTTGATGGAGATAATTTATTAATCTGCTGTGTTTCTTATTTGGAGAATGGAATAAATTTAATTGGAGAGAACTTTTTGTGTTTAAGATGAGTATTTGAACTACATCTTGTCGTGGGAGTCGTAGTGGAGAAAATCTTTCGCATTTTGGGCTTGAGATAAGCCTAGCGAGTAATTCGTCCTCGAGTTAATGGAGAATGGAGTAAACCTGACAACCTGCATGAGAAATCAAGACTAACAAACAGACGAGTGAATAAAAACATACCTTTTTCGAAGACGAAGAAAAATGGAGAGAATGGAGAAAATGGAGAGGATATTCTTTATTGAATATAATACATGATTATACATGGTACTTCTTGAGTACCTCGACGTTCCAGCTCCTAGGGATATCCGTCCCTTCAAGGGTTCTTAGTCTGTAAGTACTGGAGCTTAAAACCTTTGAGACTTCATAAGGGCCTTCCCAATTTGGCATTAACTTCCCCACTCCAGCATTTCCCGAGCTAATATCTGCCCTTCTGAGCACTAGATCTTCCACATTAAAGGTTCTTGCCTTTACTTTTGTGTTGTGGTATCTAGCGATTCTTTGCTTGTAAGCGGCAATTTTGGCATAGTTTTCCCTCTTTTCTTCTATTAGGTCCAGATCTTGGCATCTGTCTAAGACATTTGCTTGACTGGAATAGAACGTTATCCGATAGGAGGAAAGGCCAATCTCTACAGGTATCATCGCTTCGGAGTTGTAGACGAGAGAAAATGGCGTTTGATGGGTGCCGGCTCGTGGGGAGGTCCTGTAGGACCATAAGACGCTCTGCAGTTCTTCAGTCCAGTTGCCTTTTGCCTCACTGAGTCGCTTTTTCAAGCCTTTTAGGAGTGTCCGATTGGAGACCTCTATCATCCCATTGCTTTGAGGATGAGTGACGGAGGTGAACCTAAGGCTGATATTGAGGCTTTAGCTGAAGTCTTTGAAAATTAAACTGTCGAACTGCTTGCAATTATCTGTAATAAGAACATTAGGTAAGCCATACCTGCAAATGATGTTTTGCCAAATGAAGTTTCTAACTCTCTCTGCCGTAATTGTGGCCAAAGGCTCGACTTCAATCCATTTTGAGAAGTGATCAACGGCAACAAGGAGGAATTTTATTTGCCTTTTTCCTTGGGGAAAAGGTCCTAGGATATCCAGGCCCTACTGGTCGAACGACCAGGTAGAATCGATTGGCATTTGATCTGCCATCAGCTGCCTAACGACTCTTCCATGTATTTGGCATTGCGGGCATCTCCTCACCTTTTCTTGGGCATCTTTGAAGATGCTCGGCCAGTAGTAGCCAGCTTGGAGCGCTTTCCTTGCCATGGCCCTACTAGCTTCATGCGCTCCGCAAATGCCTTTATGGATTTCTCTCAGGACATAGTCTCTTTCCTCTTTCGTTATACATTTGAGCCGGGGGTGACTGAAAGATTTTTTAAACAATTCACCATTAATAACAGAGTAGTTTGAAGATTTACGAGATATCTTTCGGGCTTCCACCTTGTCTTCAGGTAATTGTCCCGTTTGTAGGTATCATTTGATGGAACTCATCCACGTTTCTTGAACCGGCTCAATTTCCATCATTTTTGATTCATCTAGGGAGGAGTTTGGTTGATCGATGATGGTTATATTTTCTTCCACCACACCTCGCTTGGCAGCAGATATTTTGGCGAGTCGATCGGCTGCTAGAGTTTGATCTCTTGGAACCTTTTGTAAGACCCACTCAAATCCGACTTCTTCTAGCGTTTTGAGTGCCACTTTGACCTTTTTTAGGTATCAAATCATGTTGGCTTCTCTGGCTTCGAAGGTGCCTAAGACTTGGCTTATTATGAGCTGGGAGTCGCTTTTGATGGTGACAGATTTCGATCGAATGGCATGAAGTAACCTCAATCCATGCAGAAGGGCTTCGTACTCTGCCATATTATTTGAAATTTTAAAATTGAGCCTTATTGCGTACCTAATAACAATGCCGATGAGGCCCATGATTACGATGCTGGCACCTCCTCGGTTATCATTCACAGCCCCATCTACAATCATTTCCCATCTGGAGGGCTGTGGGTGACAAGTTATTTTATCGCCGGAGAATTCTGCAACGAAATTTGCCAGAGCTTGGGCTTTGATTGCTTTTCTGGGTTCATATCTCACATCCCATAACTGAAGTTTGATCGCCCAACCTACCATTTTTCCCTTCAAGTCGGGGGTTTCGAGAATTTTTCTGATTGGTTGACCCGAGCGAACGACTATTGTATGTGCCTCGAAGTATTATCTCAGCTTCTTCGTGCACATCATGAGGGCGATGATGAGTTGTTCGAGCAGACCTTTTTTCAGTTCTGAGCCTCTGAGCACTTGATTCACATAATAAACTGGCAGTTGTTGGGTTCTTTCTTCCCTGACTAGGACACCTACAACAGCTTCGCCAGAAGTTGATAAGTAAAGGTATAAATTTTTACCTGGAAGTGGTCGGCTCAGTAAAGGGGGGTTGGTGAGGAACTTTTTTATCTCGCTGAAGGCTTGTTGACAATCAGCATCCTAGTCAAAGGTTTCATTCTTCCTTAATTTTTTGAAGAAAGGAGTGCATCATTTGGCAGAGGAGGATATGAACTGCCCAAGAGCTGTGATTCTGCCATTCAGCTTCTGAATATCCTTCACACTGTTTGGTGGCTGCATCTCCAAGATCGCCTTGATTTTATTGGGATTGGCTTTAATCCCCCTTTGTGATACCATGAATCCCAAAAATTTGCCTGAAGGCACCCCGAAAGTGCACTTGTCAGAATTGAGCTTCATTCGAAATTTATTTAGTGTATTGAATATTTTCGCCAGATCAGCAGGATGTTCTTCGAGGCTTTTGCTTTTGACGATCATGTCGTCCACGTAAACTTCCACATTTTGCCCGATCTGATCCTTGAAGATTTTATTCATTAAGCACTGATACGTGGCACCTGCATTTTTCAATCCGAATGGCATAGCCTTGTAGCAAAAAGTGCCATCATCCGTGATGAAGCTGGTTTTTTCCTTATCCAGTAACCACATTATGATCTGGTGATATCCGACGTATGCATCTAGGAGGGAATAAATGGCGTGACCGACAATTTCGTCCACCAACTGGTCTATGCTGGGCAGGGGGTAGCTGTCTTTTGGACATGCTTTGTTAAGATCTGTGAAGTTAACGCACATTCGCATCTTTGCCGATTTCTTTTTAACCAAAACAACATTGGCCAGCCAGTCGGGGTAGTCGACTTCCCGGATTGTTCCTGCTTTTAACAACCTATCTACCTCTTCAAAGATGAATCTTCTGCGATTAGGAGCATGCCTCCGCAATTTTTGCCTGACCAACGTACAAGCCGGATCCACGTTGAGTTTGTGGATGATCACATCGGGGTCGATCCCGGTGACATCTTCCAGCTTCTAAGCAAAAGAAGCCTAGTTGATCATTAATACTTGCATGACTGCTTCTTCGACCTCCGCGCTCATGCCGGTGCCAATTTGGATAACTTTGCCTTTCACGAGCATCCTAGTTTTGACTTCTTCTACAGGATCCATTCTTGGTTCTTTTGCCTGCTCAAATCGTTCTACACCTGGTTCTACCAGCATAGCTTCTTTATGATGCTTGATCATGGCTATATAAGCTTCCCTTGATGCTTTTTGGTCGCCTCTCAAGATGGCGATGCCGCCTCTGGTCGGGATTTTCATCACCATATAGCGGATGTTGGTGACTGCCCCTATTTGAAACAATAGAGGTCTGCCAAAAATGGCATTGTAAGCAAAAAATATATCGATAACCATAAATGTTACCTTACAGGCATGGGCAAGAGTTTCCTGACCGAGCTCAACAAATAACACGATCGACCCTGCTACTGGCACTGTGGCATTACCCAAGCCGATCAGTGGTGTGGCATTCGATTTGAGCTTCTCGACCGGCAGCCCCATCACTCTATAAGCTTGCAATGTAAGTACGCTCACTGCACTCCCGTTATCCACCAATATCCTTTTTACATCAAAATTATTGATTCGTGCCCTGACGACAAGAGTGTCTTCGTGAGGGAACACTACATCCCGGGCATCTTCACAGGATATGGTGACTGGGGCCGGTCGTTCAGAAGTTTGGGAGAAATAGATGCCTCTGCCCTTTCTTTTCCTGGAGAGGTCTTCTCCATAGGACGATCCGTCGGTGATTATATTTATAATACCAGCATAAGGCCGGCGGGGATTTGCATTTTTTGGCTTTCACCGTTCATCATCGTCGTCGTCGTCAGAGTCATCCCTCCTACGGTCTGTTTGTTTATAGGGACTTGCTTCTCGAGATGGACCCACAAACCTCTTGAGGGAGCCCCTTTGCACCAACCGTTCAATTTCTTCCTTCAACTGGTGACACTTGTCGGTTGTATAACCAACGTCCCTGTGAAACTTGTAATATTTACTATGATTTCGGGTTTCTCTGGTCTTCTCATCCATCCTTCTGGGCCAGTTCACCCTTTGGTGGTTCTCCTTAATCCACATCAACACTTACGTGGGATTGGTGTTGAGCAGAGTAAAGGGTCGAGAGTGCAGACCAGTCCCCCGATCAAACCTTAACCGGTCCGCCTCCTTTCTTTTTCCAAGACTCCTCGAAGTGGAGGCCCATTTGGGACTTCTTGCGAACCATTCTGAAGTCGGAGCCCGGTTGAACGCCCGTCCGTCCGGGTGTTGTAGCCTATCCAAGACATTACTTCTTCTGCCCCGGTTGGATCTCAGGACGTCATCCAGCTGAATGTGCTGTCTTGCCCTTTCCATCAAGTCGGAGAAGTTGGTCGGCGGCCTTGTTGTGATTGATTCAAACAATGGCCTATCAGCGGTGCCATTGGCCAGAGCGGTGGATGCCATTTCCATGCTTACATTCCTTACCTCTGACATTGTGGTTGGAATCTATCGATGTAGTCTCAGAGACTTTCATTTGTCCTCTGATAGAGATTACACAGATCACTCACGGATTTCGGGGCCCTCGTCTACACAATGAATCGGGTGATAAACAACTCCTTTAATTGTCTGAAAGAAGTAATCGACCCCTGTGGGAGCTTGTGGAACCACATGAAAGCGTCTCCTCCTAACGTGGTGGGGAATATCCTGCAGGCGATCCTTTTACCGTAGGTGTATACCTGCACTTTTGTTAGATATTCTGCAATATGCATAGATGGGTCAGTTTTACCTGTATACCGATCCATTATCACGTCTCGTTATCTGGGAGGTAGCTCCGATTCAATGATTTCCCTGCAAAATGGCGAGGCCATATCGCCGCAGGTGTGATCTTTGAACATTCCCTTCTTGGAGCCTGCCAGCCCGAACTGCTTGAGTTTTTGTTTGAATCACCTATCCTCCTTGCTCATGGCAGCTGGGACAAGTTCATCCCTTCATCCTCTCGTACGGCTACGATTGGGGGTGCACATGAAAGACAAATCATCCCTAATGGACGAAGTAGATCGTCTGCTGGGGATGTAGGAGGAATCCCTACTTGGGGACCCTGCGCCTTTCCCTTTACCAAATGATAAAGCTAAAAATATGTTTATCCTGTAAGAAGAAGAGTTGGCGGTTGTATGATCGATCGAGTAACCGGACCTGCAAAAGGGGATGCCCGGTCGGACCCGAACATAAGCACTCCGAAGCTTAAGTTAGTAACTTGGGAGTAAGTGCTGAAAGGAGAGAGAGAGTCTCAAGAGTTTAATACCGATGTCATCGTGTTTTTGGCTATTTATAGGAGATCTTTTAGGGAAGGGATACTTGAGTGCCTTGGGGAGATGATAACCGTCAGTCAGGGTAGGTGAGCGGCGATGTGACTGGAAGTAGGTGGAGAGTGTAGGCGTTGGCTTGTGCCAATGAGCTGACAGGACAAGACGTCTCATCAGTCCGATCGGACATCACGCTTTCCTGTGTTATCTTCTAGCTCACGCTACTCTTTCCTGTTAGCAAATTTGGGCCGTCTCAAATACCGTTGGGCCGAAATGACTGGACCTTTAGAGATGTAATTTCTGTGGTTATTAGTAAGGAAAAGTATTATGTTTTCTAAGTTGTTTGTTCTAATCAGAGGAACTTTTATTTTAAGTTCTAATTTCTAGTTTCAAAGCAATAATTTCAAATACTAACTCAACACTACTCTTGGTATATATGAGACAAACACTTTTCAGAATATATGTATATATATATTGAAGTAATTAGCAAGAGTTCGATAATAAATAAATATAATTAAATATAGGATCCATAGTATTAGAAATTTAGAATTATAAATATAAACATGATTTTCAATTCAAAGAGATGAATGTATTCATATGTACAAATTTAGAAGGTGCAAAGGACAGCATTTGTATGTTAGGCCCACACATAGGCCCAAATAAAGTATGAGAGTTAAGCCCCCACACATTTAACTGTTAGAGAGAGAGAGAGGAAGACGAAAATAGTTAAGTTGTGTTAGAGAGAATATACCTATTTCACCTTTAAAGAAGCGCACAGTTTAAATCAACAATTTAAAATATATATTAAAATTAATTTTTTTATCAATAAAATTAACAATTCTTTTTTAAAAATGCATAATTAAAATAAAAAAGAGAAAATTATATTTTTAAAAAGGTAGGAAAAAAAGTGGCATTTAATAGCAATTTCTTCTAAATTGAATTGAACTAGTTATTGGCTAGAATTTCGACAGACTAATTTTATAAATTATTATGAATTTGTAATTATAAGTTTCTTGTAGACTGTTATAATTAATATAAATTATAGTATTGCATAACAAGATTAATTTTTCCCTTACAAACTTGGAAAAAAAAAATCAATATCCTAAGATTCATTCATAAGAAATTCAGGTAATAATAAGATGCAAGAGACAGGATAAAATAAACTTAGCCATATCTAGAAGAAGAAACAAAAGCTTTATAAACATCGTTGTTATAGTTAAGGTGGTGATAATAATTCTTTTCCCAATCCATCCATTGAGATGGTGGATTATTACATGCCTCTGCCATTCTCATTTCTCTTATACGTACCCTTAGTTCAATCATATTCTCATCCACAAGATTGCCTCCTCTTTCATTCAAGGCCTTGGCTATGGTTCTTTGGCGGTGATGTTTGGCCAGAAAAAGTAGCTTCCGGTGAAGCTTTGGGGTGGAAACGAAGGTTGCTGCTTCCATTGATGATTGTTTGATTTTGATTAAAAGATGTTTATTAATTTGGAGTTGGGATGTGCCTGAGTGTGGATATGTATGTATGTAAATATATAATACAATATTAGGCGTTAGTGTGAGACACGTGGCATTAAGACGTGTTTCTCGTGGCTTAAACCCTAGTAAGGGGAAGTTTCATCAAAGAAGGAAAACAATTTCTCTAAGTAAAGCAAATATGTAAAGAGGGTTCAAAGAAAAGAAAAAGAAATATGTGAGGAAAAATACTTATATATAATCACATTTTTTTAGTACGGTTGAAAACAATTTCTCTAAGTAAAGCAAATATGTAAAGAGGGTTCAAAGAAAAGAAAAAGCAATATGTGAGGAAAAATACTTACTTATATATAATCACATTTTTTTAGTACGGTTGTGAATCCAACCATATTATTAATTGAAAAACTCGTCACATTTTTAACCATCTGAATTTGAATTATATATGAATTAAATTGATGGTATAATATTAAACATGGATTGATAGACATATCAGGTAATATGGCTATTGTAACATATTTTTAGCAATATATTTTAAATCGTTGCTTTACTTCATATAAGACAATTTAGTAACATATTTGAAATGATACAACCATTTAAATATTGTATCAAAATGTTCAAATCACTTCAATAATTTAAGACAGCGAGAGCAGATGTAACACCTATGAAATTAGTTTTTATGACAAGATTATTCTATAGCAACAGTTTAATAGGAATCAGTTTAACCGTAAATCGTCGATTGAAAAAATCCAATTGAACCCAATAAAACGGTCGAACCATGAATTATTTACCTCTCCGATTCTTATCTAGTTTGATTTTAATAACATTAGTTATATCTACTCTAGTTGCATTGGGTTATTGCAACAGTACAACACTTGAATACTTAATATTGTTAATATATTGTTATGTTATTACTTTATATAAATTAAGGCAACAATTTAAAATATATTGTTAAAAATGTGTCGCAATAGACTTATTTTGTAGTAATGTATATTAATATTAAATTTATTACATCATATCTTATAAAAATAAATAATTTTTTTTTTAAAGTTTTGGAAAAGGATGCAAATAAATGTATCCCCAAAGTTTGCCATCAAGAAGTTGCTTATTTTGTGCGTATAAGCAAAGCAATTTCCATAAGAGAAAGAAACCAGAGGATGTCACATGATTCCTGATGCAGTTTTGTTGCGATGAACATACCAACATAAGATAACATGACTATCTAAGGATTTGCTTTTTAATTTTTTTTCTTTCCAATAAAAAAGTTTAATTTATAAATGCATTCTATTTTTCCTATTTATAGTGTAAATTTCATAGTATGATTTTTTTTTATAGAATTTCATAGTATGATTAATTGGTTCATTGTCCAATATATTCCTATTTAATGTGTCTTATTATCTATAACTATAAATTATTAATTCTTAGTTTACTATGCTCCTAATTAATTCACGTAGGTATGTTATATTTCGAAGTAAATGTGTAAATATTAGATAGAGTTTATACTTATATTATATGGGTTAATTATGTCTGTGATACTTATATTATATGGGTTAATTATGCCTGTGATCATTAAAGTTTTGAGTTTATACTCAAATAGTCATAATAAAATAATTTATAATACAAAAATTAGCAAATATTTTATTTTATTTTAATTGAAGTAAAAATTATCTGAAAATTATTTTTTTATATTATTGGAGTAACAATTAAGCACGCCATGTATGATTAATACATTATTTTAGGACCAATAATATTTATAAGTTAAACTACCAAATGAAAAAAGTTTCACGTCATCATATAAATATAAAAAATGATGTGTACAGAAAATAAAAAAATCAAATAACTAATTATAATCTATTTATAAAGTTAATTGGTATTAAAATGATATAACAATCATATGTATTTTGTTTAATTGTTACTTTGGTGACATAAAAAAATAATTTTCAGATCATTTTTATTTTAATTGAAATAAAATAGAAATTTGATGATTTTTATGTTACAAATTATTTTATTATGATCATTGAATTATAAGTCGCAAAATTACATTAGCACGAATGTAATAATATAGGCATCGAAAATCCCTTTTGTAGATAAAAGATTGACTTGCATTTCATCAAATAACCAAATTTTAATATTCATATTCCCTGGTTATATATATATATATACACACACACATTAAGAGTTTATTTTCTATTTTAGGAGATATAATACCACTACCACTATGATGAGCCTAATTAATGTAAAGATAACAAAAATTGCATAGTATATCATATTAATTAATTTATGTAAAAATTAAAACAAGACTATATTAATTTATAGAATCAAGATAATACATATGGATTGAAATGAAGAAATGTCCTTTTTTAAAAAAATAAAAGCAAAAGTAATTGAATTAAATAAAATCTTTACTTTTAAAATTTTAATCTTCATACGTGTTAGAAAGTAACTTGCAGCTTGCAAATTAAAATATTGAATTTCAAGTCAAGCTTGCGTATAAATAATTAATTAAGACGCCATTATCAAACCGGTTGAAGAAGAGTAATTGATTTCCACTCTTAAATCTAATTTGATTAGACATATTATTAAAAACAAATTATAGAGATAAAATAGAATGACATAGATCCTTTCCATTTAATTACTTTCCATTTAATTAGATACCTCGAATTATGGATTAATATCACTTATGATCATTGAATTTATATATTAATGGCATAAAAATAATTAAATAATTTTTTATATCGAAATTATCACTTAATTTTATATTATTTTGTATAAAAGTTATGATAATCGATTTTTAGTAAAAACTATATATTACCTGAATGCTGATATGGCATGTCACGTCATCTACTTGTGTATATGTGCCGTGCCACATCATCAGCATACGTCAGCTATTTATGCACAAGTGATGTGTCATATTAGTTACTTGTGTACAAGAAGCATGCCACATCGGCACTCCGACATTAATTTTCACTAGAAATCGGTTCTAATAACTTTGTACAAAATAGTAGTAAGTTGACGATAATTTCGATGCGAAAAATTATTTAGTTATTTTTACGATATTAAACGTGAGTTTGGTGATTATAAGTGAAATTAACCAATCGAATTTTAATTCACAAAAAAAAAAAAACAAATGATAAGTCGTGATTCATTAATTGAATGTTGAATATTTGTTATTGTTAAAAGTCATAACAAGAGAAGAAAAGAAGCATTTCAGTAATACTTTGTCAATTATAATTATATCATATGTACAAAGCTCATACCATACCATAGTGGAATTAATTATTCTTGTTTTATTCTTACTTGTTCATATAAAATATTTATCATTATAATGCTCAATCACATTAAACCATAAAATCGTGTCTAATCAAAACAGATTATTAATTTTTGAATCCAATTAAAACACACCACATTCTCATAAATATCAGTAACCATAACTCGTAAATCTAATTTTATAAGAATTTTGGAGAAAGAAAAGCTGATGATTTGTTGTTATAATCAAAGTCGAGCACTTAATAACAACATTACACACCATTAGCACTTTATATTTTTCAATAAAAAGATAAACTCTTATTCAGAAAAAGAAATGGTTATGCAGCACTTTAATTATGGAAGAAATGGCATGATACACGATTTCCCATCACCATGACCAGAATGGCATCGTTAAACGCATTTTATTTTGATGTATTTTAGCCACCAAATAAATAGTGTGTGGCATTTACATTTATTAATTCTATTTTGTTGGTACCTTCAACCAAATTAAAGAGAATCAAAGCTTTTCTTTTCTTTCTCTTTTCCTTCTTTGTTTCTTTTGAACAAGCAAAAAAGAACGAGTTTATTTTTTTTATTGTTTAATTCTTGTGGTTAAATTATTGCATTTTTTTTAATTTTTCTATATCGATTAATTATAAAAATATAATATTTTTTATAAAAATTTAATAACATATAAAAATATAATACTATTTAATAAAAATTCAGATAATTTAATATTGTAAGTTGGTTTTTATAATTGAATTAAGTTTAAATTCATTTTTTTAAAAACAAAAAGTAGATAAAATAAATTGAAAAAAAAAAAGAAGAAGATTTGAAGATTCAGTTTATGATACGACAAAAGAATGTGGGATAAGATAAGTTTAGAAATTAAGATGAATAATACGTAATCAGCTTTCTTTATTAACGAAAACTGTAAAATTTCTTAAGATTCATTGGATCCAGCAACAATCCAAATTTGGATCACTGCTCGATATCATGATTTTGATGGACAAAAGAAAGTTGACGGCTTTGCATTTTAAAACATAAAATATAAATCCGGTGCAATGCATCAAATTAAGAGGAAAAACTTACATGTAAACCCGGGATTGGCTTTGGCTTGTCGAATATTTAGAAAAGAACTGCAATATATCAACTTGCCACAAAGAATTAGTTGCTAAATCCTTAAATTTTGTCCTCTAATTAAATAAGCGGTGAAGTTGCCAAAGGAAACTCTAAATCGCATTAGGAAAAAGAAAATCATGATTAATCGCAAAATCCATTTAAAATTTTTGTTGTTAATTCAATTGGTTAATTGTTTGCTGATTATTTGTATTATGATTTTTTTAAAATAATAGTTATAGCTACGATTTGGTCATTCAAAATCGATCTATGTGCCTTTTTTAATATATATTAATTTCTCAACATATTACCATTTTCGTTCCATAAATATATTTATAGATGCATAAACAATTATTTTTACATTTAAATAAAGAATTAGAATGTACGTATGTGGCTAAAAATAAAGAATTAGAATTTAAAAAATTAAAAAATCAATACGATGGAGAATATTGTATTTTTATTTTGAAATTTTTTTATTATCATATTTATATTTCATTTTAAAATTTATTTGGTATTATGTTTGATTTATAATGTTTATTTTTAATACTTTAAACAATTGAAATAAATTTTACAATTATTTACATGTTAAAAAATATTTAATGGTTAATCAATTATTAAAGATTAATTAATTCAAAAAAATGAAATAAATGAATTAATTAAATGAAAAAATTAAACTGATTAACGGTTAATAATTTTAAAAAAC
>JBBPFJ010000697.1:0-33612 GCA_037975025.1 Excoecaria agallocha | reverse complement strand
TTTTTGATAACTTGCGTTTGCATAAGATTGATTATCGATGAAAAAAAAATTTCAGGCAAATCGTATAAGTTCATATCGGAGTGAACTGTTCCGTTAAGTTTCTGTTAAGGGCGTTACATTTAGTGGTATTAGAGCGATGGTTTAGGCGGTTCTAAGATCGGAGTGAGATAAGATTAATTGATAGATTCATCTATATATACATGCCAAAAGTCAATGGATAAGTGATAAGGAGTCTGAGGTGTACTTGCTCCTCATTATGTTCGAAAGTGAAAAGTTGACACCTGATCGAGATTGTCAGGTATAAAGTGATTGATTTTGCATAGTAAAGACAACAGAGAGTCAGAATGAAAGTATTGTTATTTAAAGTCCTTTGGAGGCTAAAGTAAAGTGACGAATTGTTAATTAAATTTGAGTGTGATTCGAGTACGTAAGTGTTATTGTGAATAAGAATCAGTCCGTTGAAAAATACATTAAAAAAGGTATGTTAAAAATTTAGAAAGAAATTGTATATTAAGTTTAGATAGACTGTAAGGGATATAGAGAAACCCTGACTTACATGTCATGGTTTAAATTGTTATCGAATTAGAAGTAATACAGCCGGAGAAAGTTTTTAATAATTGAAATAGTTCTGATGATAAGTTGAGGTCATTTAAGATGCTCTATATATATCTATCAGTGATTCCTTGCAGGTGTAGGTATTTGATTAGATGTTTCATAGTTCTGGGATGAGCTATGATATCTGCATTATATGAGAATACATAACTATATTGTATTGCATATATGAAATCATTCATTCATTGTATAGCATTTTATATTGTGTGACAGCATCTGATTTGTATCATATCATTTGTATGGACCCCACCTGATATGGAAAAAACTGACAAGAAATTTAATGAGCATAGAGATGACCTAACAGTAAGAAAGGTTTACCTTTGTATTATGATGAAGTAAAAAGAAATATTGTATTCAAGATTGTTTTTCGATTTTGATGTGACCATTATGAGTTATTGATCATGTTATTCAGATTTGCAAATGTGCTAACTGCCTATATAGACTTGATAAATAGGATTTTTTACCCCTATTTGGACTTGTTTATAATTATTTTTATTGGTATTATTCTAATGAGATTTAAGACATAGAATGAATGTGACAAGCATTCGAGCTTTGTTCTGCCGATATTGAAGAAAAAGTAACCGTTTCTTAAGATTAGTTAATGTGATTTCTGGCTGAATAACAAGTTCCTAGATTTATCCGGGTACCACCAGAGAAGTAATACATTGGCTAATGTAATCAGTTTTAGAAAGAAGTTTGGATAATAAAATATTTTCAAGTGAATGTATTTATGCGATGAATAGGTACAAATAATTAATGATAGTATTTGCAGCTATTTGAACTGTAAATGTTAATAAAGTTTAGCTCCCAAATGAACATAGTCAGCTGAAGTGTAAATAAAAGAGGAAAACAATTTGGTTCCTTCGAGATTGCTTTCATGTACATAATATCAAAGAAAAATTAAGATAGAAGGGCTATAGATTTTTCCATTGGCCTGTTTGTATTTCAAAAAGAATGTGTTGTTATGTGTGGAATTTTTGGTACTATCCACTTTAGCACAGTGATCCACCATTTAACTGATGGTCAGTCAGAGTAGATAATTCAAATACTAAGAGAATTGTTTCAATGAAGTGTATGTGAATTTGGTAATAATTATGAAAGTACTCATTTTTATCAGAGTTTACTTATAATGATAGCTATCAATCTAGTCGGAGATAGCTTTATTTGGGATAATATTTGAAAGGAAATGTCAAGGTCCTTCATGATGGACATAATTGAGTGTAAAGAAATCAGTAAAAAAAGATCTGTATACAGGTTGATACGACCTGTGAAGTAAGATTAGTAAGGATTTTCGACTTAGAAATCGGTTAGCTCAAGAACGAGTAGATTCCATAAGTAAGCATGCTTTGGAACCATCAAATGAGGAAGAATCTTTGATAAGATAATAATACTGCGTCCTCTATTCTTTGTTATAAGTAAATTTCAAGGATGAATTTTTTTAGTAGGAAAGAAATGTAATGGCCTCAACACCCGGTTAGCCGTGAACAGTATTTTCCTACAGTGAATAGTATTTCCCGAGCTGAAAAATACACCCGAAATTGAAAAATATTTTATTGGACCATCAGAAAATATTGGTCATGGTGAGTCCGTGGTTGAAATTTGAAATGAAATCGAAATCAAATGGGCCTCCAAAAATCAATAATATGAAAAAGGTAGCGAAGCAATTTTTATTATTGGGGAACCGACTCAACTTTGTATAAATATTTAAAAATAGCAAACGGACTCTGAAAATTACCAAAAATTATAATTAAGTCTAAAATAATATATAGATTATTTTGGCTATAAAAAGTAAATTTTTATGTAATACCGGTATTTTTAGATCGGATCAATTTAATTGAACCGGATCGAAAATGGACTCCGATTGAGCCAAAAATTTGCGTGCAATATATTTTTGGGGTGCTAAAAATTATGGAATCATTTTTGCAGTGATTTAAAATTGAAAAATGAAAAAAATGAATTAAATTTGTTATTAGATAGTTAATGGGCTTGATTAATTAATCAAGGCCCATTAAGCAAAAACCAAGCCGAATCCCACTTCAGAGACTATAAAAAGGAAGTAAATCTCTCAATTTTTCCAGATTATTCACGTTGGTTCCAACAGCTTTTCTACTTCTTGGCCGATCTCCATTTCTTCTTCATTCTCTCAAAATTCTTCAATTGTTCTTCATCTTTTTCCTCTAATCCAAACACCAAAAATATTTCTTAGCCTCTCTAGTTGTTATATCTAAGCTTAAACCAAAGATTAAAGGGAGAAAAGCTAAGAAAAACAAGGATTAAAAGCATGGAGGTCAATTTTAGGTAAGTAAAATCTTGGTTTTTAATTTGATTTCAAGGCACCTATAGATAGATTTAGGTGCCTATAGTATGTTTTTGAGGTTATTTTGAGCTAAAATAATATTTATCTTGGTAAAAATTGAGGTGAAAATTTCGGCCATGGAAGATAATTTTGAGGAAAAATGGTTTTCATGGGTTCAAGGCTATAAAAATGAAATTTATGCAAGGTTAATGGCAAGATTGAAGTTAGTGACTACTAAATCTTATTATTTTCCATTTAATTTAATGATTTTCCTTAGGGTTTATTAAGAAAAAATTTGTATAATTGATTAAATTTAAAATTAATTATATAATAGTATAATTAGACCCTAATTAAGTGTGTTAAGAATGCTTAATTTGCATGAAAAAAATTTATAGGAAATTTTAGTGAAGTGGCCGAAATTCTTGAGGAAGAAAAAAAATTGTATGTTAAGTATTTTAGTAATTTTAAGCCTCAATTTAATAGTATATGTGAAATAATACATGTACAATTTTTGTGAAATTTATAGACATTATGTGCATATTTTTGAAATATTTATTGAATATATAATTAAGAAAAAATAATTTGTAAAAATATATGTATATTGCAATTACCCTTAATATAGTACAATTGAATCTTAATTAAGCCTAATTTAATTGAAATAAATTTTCGAGAATTTTCTTAAGGGCCGAAATTCATTGTTAAAGAAAGTGAATGTGTACAATAAGCAATTTGATTAAATTAAGCAATAAAATAAGGAAAAACATGAAATATAATGTTCATGAATTTTTAGAAAATTTATGAAATTTATTAAAGAATTTTGAAGTTAAGGACAAATATAAGTATATAATGTAAATGATGAATTATGGTGAAATAATTCAAAAAATGAGTAAAAATGATAATAATTAAAGAATATTATTCACATAAATTTTTTATAGAATTTATGAGATTTATGAGAATATTTTTGAAAAATAAATAGTGAATATGCTTAAGTGAAAATATTGAATTATTAAAAAATAATTCAATAAACAAGTAAAAGTTAGTGAATTAATGTAAATTAATTTATATTTTGTATAAAAAAAATGAAAAAGTCAAATGATGAATTTAAGGAAAATAAAAAGTATAGTAAATGAAGTAACCATATTGAATTATTACCAAATAATTTTTAATTCTAATAAAATAGTAAATTATTATAAATAATTCACAACCCGTATAAAAGTACTCCGAATTTCGAATAATTGTAAATTCAGACTGAAAAATTAAGAATTAGTTAAAAGTCAAAAAGGAAATAAATGAATATAAACGTACATTATTTAATTATAAAAAAATAATTCAATAAGTGCCAAGAAAGAAAAAGAGTGAATTATTCTGAAATAATTCACAAAATATGAAAAAGTATTAAGAAAATAATTAGCTAAAAATTGGAAAAAAATAATAATAAATGTTTATAGTGAATTATTGTAAAATAATTCACGTAAAAGTGATTGGAAAGAAAAAGTAATCGAAAAGGAAAAAGTTATTGTATAGTTAAGAGCATTAAAAGAGTGCGATTGGCAAAGTGTATTGGTTAAAGAAAAATGAAAGAAATTAAAAATTATTGAAATGTGAAAAATTACTTTGAAAATTAATTGATTATTTTTGCCCTTAACAATATCCAGGTAGTGATATTTTTACTCAGAATATAATTGGCTAGTCATATGGACATCCTATACCGCGGTGCAAGTTATGGCGTTTTGCTTTGCTGTGGGTAGGATCTCTAATCTCCGTAGCTTCAGTGTAAAAGTGAAAGTGTTAGTGCAGTGCTTTTTGGAGAAAGGGCCCTTGGAGGTCATTTCTCTATCAGTGGGGCCTTTGGATTTATGTCCTGTATATCCTATTTGAGAGTCCTGATATATTACGTTAGGGGCATAAAGAAAATATAGCGCTAAAACTGTAAAACGATAATGAAAAATTGATGATTAAAAGTAAAAAAGGACTAAAGTGAACGAAAATATAAATTCTGGGGCAAAATAGTAAATTTTCCAAAAGATGTAAACAATGAGAAAATTAATTAAGAAATGCTTATAAAAGGGTAAAATAGTTGTTTGATAGCTAAATTGTTTAAAAATGAAAATTTTCAATCAATAGGGATAAAAATGACTAGTTTGCAAATAATAGGTAAAAATGATGATTTTTGCAATAAGTAAATTAAACAGTACCATTTTGTAATGAAATAAGGAAACAAAAATTTAATTGCAAAGTTGCTAAGTAATAATATTACTGAGCAGTAAATGTTAAAGTGTTAATGAGTATCTTTTGATAAATAAATCAAAAGGCCAAAGTGATATAAAAAATAAATAACAGAAATTGTAGTTTTGCTATTAAAATGGATAAATTGTGACTAATGAAGAAATTAAGTATTGAATAGACAATTTGCCATTATAGTGGCAAATAATAATGTAAATCATTAAAGAATTAATGATTGTATTGACCTGATTAAATAAGAACTTGAATAGAAAAAGTTAAAGTTAAGTCAAATAAGAACAATAGTAAAAATAAGAAAAGAAACGTAACTTTTGAAATTTAAATTACAAAAGAAAATGTTTTAAAGTGGATTTAACTGTTTAGAATCAAAGTAACAAGCCTGTCAAAAATGTTGATAATGAACTAAAAAGACTGTCAAAATTATTGAAAGGAATGTTGGTAAGACAAAATAAAAATTGGCAAGTTAACGTAAAAATTAGTATAAATATGATAATTATGCCTAACTTGAAAATTCTAGGATTGGTAGTCACCACTGAGCATATCTAGTGCTCAGCACATAGTATTTACTGCGTGCAGGTTCTGAAAAGAAGTTGGAGCACAGTACACAACGGAGTGAAGCTTGAAGAAAAGAATTATCTAGACTTTTAGGTAATTGTGGCATGTATATACTTAACTAATGGTAGTAGTCTTGACTATATTTTGGATTGTTTTTGTATGAATAGTAATTATTGTTACCTCAGTAAATGATTATGATTAGTATGCGATTTTTGAAAGGTTATGTATCTGTTGAATATGATAAATTATTGTGCCTCTTAGAGGCTGTGTATTGTTTGTTTTTCAGGAGATCTTTAAGTGGTTAGCTGTTAGGCTGCCCAAAATTTTCGATAACTAGCGTTTGCATAAGATTGATTATCGATGAAGAAAAAATTTCAGGCAAATAGTATAAGTTCATATCGGAGTGAACTGTTCCGTTAAGTTTACGTTAAGGGTGTTACAATCTTTTCATTCCATTACTTTAGCCAATTATTCTTTCGGTACTCTTTATACACTCTTGTAAATTATATTAATATAATTCATCATTTCTTGCTAATTTATGAATTATTTCTGTAATGACTATAATATATAATCCTGATTACTGTTACTAATTACATTCATTAATCCTGTAAGTCCTGTGGGTTATCTGTAAATGATGCATATCTGAGCATACATACATCTATACTATACATATCATATACAATCAAGGGTTATTCTTTCACATGTTGTTTGTTAATCTTTACGTAACTTAATAATTACATGCCTTTAAGTACAAATTTATCTTTATCTAACCAAAAGAGATACAAAATCAATCTCATACATCAAAATGCTCCTCCTATTCTGATGTCGACTTTGGAGATTGTTGGCTTTGTCCCTGGATAAAAGTTCTACCCTGCGAACCTACACGGATAAACACCCGTGCTAAGCTATAAAGTTTAGCGGGAAACAAAATAATATATTGATAACCACTCACAGTGGTTATCACTAAGCATGCGACCATAATATGACATAAATTTCATATACTTCATTAATAAAGAATAAAGTAATAATGAATGAACATAATGCACTATTGGAAGGAATGACTGTTTCATTCAATCATAGCATGAGATATTATAAACTGTATATGCATATCATTCATTTTATAAATTTGCCTGCTTAATTTACTGTGGGTGTGGATAACGGGTGCTGTGAATACCATAAGGTATCAAATCTGTGAATACCCTACGGTATTAAATCTGTGGACCCATTGGATCAGAACTATGGTCTCATTTAGAGACAAACTGTGGACTCATAAGAGTCAGACTATAGCAGTTGCAACTGTAACCCTATAGGCATGCCTATCTATCCACAACCAAGTCTTTTATGTGCAGACATAATAAATCACTTTTCATATATTGTGAAATTGTATTCACATAATCCAATATAGCATTAATGAATGCAATGTACTTTAATATCATGCGTTGATAATCTCATATTATACAACAATCATATACGGTCATGGTAGGGAAGTAAACTCATGCATATTCTATTTTAGGGTAATAGAATCTCACCTTTCAAGTATTAAGCAAGTCTTGTAAGTAAAGGGGTGTCTTTACTACATAACGGTAATTTAGGATTATTTATAAGCTTAGGAAGGGCTTAGATAAGCTTAAACCTCAATGAGAGTCATAAAAGTCCAAGTATCAAAGAACAGGAAAGGGTCACGGTTACTATGAAATTCATGGTAACTGTGATCGCAGACATATAATAGGAGTCACAGTTACTACCAATTTCTTAGTAACCGTGAGTTATGACGCCCTTTGGTTCTGGAATAAAAATGAACTACCTCACGGTTACCAACATTAGAGTAGTAACCGTGAAGTAGGGTTACGAGCTCGGGTCACGATTACTATGAATTCCTTAGTAATCGTGAGATGGCATAGGTTTTGCTTCTGGACTAAAAGTTCACTACCTCACGGTTACTAAGCTTAGGGTAGTAACCGTGAAGTAATGCTACGAGGATGGGTCACGGTTACTATGAAACCTTAGTAACCGTGAGCCAGGGCATACATTTGGTCTGGACTGAATATTTAGGCACCTCATGGTTACTATGATATTCATGGTAACCGTGAGCCTTAAACCGCCTTAAGACCGATTTCGAGTCTTGAATTCTATACCATTTTTGACCTATAAAACAGCAATTTCAGCCAAAAGGGCCTTCAACAAAGTTGTAGGCCTAAATTTCTAGTTTCCAAAACACTAAAGATCATCTCAATAGGACCTATAAATCTTTAGATATTCAAGAAAAACCATAGACTGTTCATGAAGGCAAAATAACAACCACAATCAGATTTCAATACCGATTTTCCCTATCATGCAGTGAAAATCAGATTTCGGTTTCTTCTAACAAAATCAAGGTATACAAATCTAGTTTCTATACCAACTAGAATTTTATCATTTGGACATCTATAGCTCAAGATATGAGCAAAAGAGTACCAACTAGTCTTTTGATCTTTAAAAATAGATTTTTCATATCAAGTAACAAAGTTTGTGTTTTTCATCTCTAAGCCACTTCCAAGCTCAAAATCAACCATAAAACACATGAGAAAAGCACTCAAGATCTCTCTCATGACAAACCATCAAATATACACATATAAAACCTAAGTTCCCATACCTTGTTAAGCTCCAAGTTTTCTTCAACCTTGAGTAGCCTCTTTCCCCTTTCTCTTGCTAGTTTCACCTTCTATAAAAATAAGACACTTATATGAAAATTCATCAAGCTATTCCATGAATCATATACATCAAAGAATAATAGAGTTACCTTACCACTAAATTCAAGTAAAACTTCTTCCCTTTTTACCAAAAACCAAGAAATTTAGAGAGAGAGAAAGAGAGAGAGTTTAGGGTTAGAGAAAGAGGTTGAAGATGAAGAGTGAAGACCAAGGGTTGGCCGGCCACCTCTCCATCAAAATATCTTCCTCCCTAATCACATGATTGGCCCAAATTTCACATGAATGGAATTCTTGCTAATTGATCATTTAATTTCTTTTATTTCTAAATTTTCCCCAAAACTTATTCTCTCACTATTCAATTAGGTCCTTCTCTATACAATTATACTTAATTAAACATAGGCACTAATAATTAATTGGTGATATTACTACTAGGGTATACTGAAGGGCATTACAATTTCTTAATAATTCAATATTTTGACTTTATATTTCATTTTACCTTTTTGACTTTTAATAATTTTCTTACTTTTTCTATCCGAAATTGCAGTCGTTCTAAATTTTCAATACTTTTATACGATTTGTGAATTATTTTATAATAGTTCACCATTTTATTGTTGAATTATAAATTATTTCTCAATAATTAAATTCGATCATTTTATACATTATACTTTTTATAGTCTTTTTTATTTCAATAAATTAGTTAGTTACTCTTTTAATTAATTTTGGATAGTTTATGAATTATATTAATATAATTCATTAATTTTCACTTATATTACAATTTATCACTCGATATTTCAATATTTTATTTTGTACATATTTAAATATTTCTTCAAAAATATTTAAATAAATTCCATAAATTCTATAAAAATGCATAAAAATATTATATACTCATTTCATGCATTATTTCACAAAAATTCACTATTTTTCACCAGAACATAATCAATTATTATTTCAAAAATATTCAAATAAATTTCATAAATTCTATAAAAATTTATGGATACATTATTTCATGCTCATCATCATTTTATGGCTTAATTTCATCAAAATACATAACATACATATTCTTTTCTTTAGGAACAAAATTCGGCCAACGTTACTAAGTTACCATATAAATTCGTTTAAATTTATTTAAACATTCTAACATGCTTATTTAAGGTCCAATTTCATTATTCTAAAGCCAATTTTAATATACATGCATTTTACAATTTTTTCCTAAGTTACATAATGAAAAATTCATCCAATTAAAGAAAAATTATAAGATTTCATAGTCACATACCTATTTTCTTGTGCTTAACCTTCCTTAAACTTCCTTTTTCAAGCTTGAAACCATAAAAATCAACAATCTTCAAAGAAATCCAATAGTGGCCGAATTCTTCATCCAACAAATCACCAAGATATATAACAATATTTTTAGCTTAAATAAACCTCAAAAATGAACTCTAGACATCTAAAACTACTTATAGGTACCTTAAACAAAATTAATATCAAGAAACTTTCTTATCTCATTTTGATAACCAACACTTTAATCATTGATTTGAGGATGGATCAAGCATCTAGAGAGGTTGAAGATTAATTATTGTGCTTGAATCAGGAGAGAAAGACAAGAAAATCATAAAGAAAAATTAAGAAACTTGGCCATGGTGGTTCGGTTGAGGAGAAGAAAAAGAGGCTGGTGAAGAGTCTGGAAAATTTTCAGATTTTCTGGCCTTTTATACCACTCACAAGTGGGCTTGGGCTTGGGTTATGGGCCTAAATTAATTAACCAAAGCCATTAATTATCCATTAAGCAATATTAATTAATTTCTTCCATTTTTCAATATCAAATCACTCCAAAATTGATTCCATCATTCTTATCACATCAAAAATAGATTGTACATAAAATTTTAGCCCAATCAAAGTTCATTTTCTATCCGATTCGATTTAATAGGTCCGATTTAAAAATATCGATTTTACCGAAAAATTTATTTTTTACAACCAAAATAATTTACACATTATTTTAGGCATATATGTAATTTTTGATAATTTTTAGACTTTATTTACTATTTTTATCGGCTCGATCAAATTTTAATCAAACAGTTAAACTAAAATCGATCCGCTTCATTTTTCGTATTTTGGACTTTTAAAGGCCTATTTGACCTCAATTTCATTTCAAATTTTAACCTCAGACTACCCGTGACCCATATTTTTTTATGGTTCAATAAAATATTTTTCACCTCCGAGAGTACTATTCAGTTCGAATTTACTATTCACTGTCAGAAAATACTATTTACGGCTAATCCGATGTTCAGGCCATTACAGATGCTGTTAATAATGGTCATTTTTTTATATTGTATATAAATGTTAATAGCCTAAACAACCTATGGCTTTTTGAAAGTTTATACAATTTGTAGTTATTATGCAACTATTAGGAATTGTTATAATACATATCATTATAATTGTTATAATACAGATCACTCAACAGAATATCTAAATACAGGCATATCCAAATAATGGGAAACACATGTACAAAATTTTCAAATTTTCTAATAACAATTAATTCAAAAATACATTAATTCAAAAGATACATTCAGTTAATAGATACATCAATAATCCTATTACAAATGCCATAACAACAACCAAAAGATAACACAAAGAGCAATTCCTTCTATGGGTGTTTCTGTTTCTGTTCTTGCCATTTCCAGCCTCTTGCTCCATCTCTCTAACTTTCCGAAGGAGTCCTAAAATCACATGCTTGTAATGATCTAAAGTTGATGGATCAACCCACGAGAAGAACCTGCAAGCTTTTGGTTCTTGAATCAAACCGAACCCATACATAAAAATTTTTAGAATAGGGGATGGCAAAGTATGGTAAATTATTTTTTCAAAATACGAAAGATGAAGTTGAGTTCAAAAAACCACCAATTATCAGAATCAATAAATTTAAAAGATATGACAACCCCAAATCAATTGTAGCCAAGGAACCTTTTTCCTAGATTTGTCGCGGTCTATGAGGTTCGAAACTCAACAAGTTCATGACAATGACACTCTGCTATATTATTATACATTATATTCTCAATCTTCTTCACACTATTAGGGATTGCTAGGAATTACAAAAGAGAAAATAAAGAAAGAATGGAGTAAAATAGAAGATGATGAAAATCGGTGGAGAAAGAGATGATGTGAAAATCGATTTAGGGATTTTACAGTTGAAGGTGATGTGAAAATCAGACCCCACCTCCTTAAACACGTGCAACCCACCCACACCTACCACAACAGCTTCATTTTTTCCATTTAGGACATTTAGTCAACAAAAAGGGTTTATAATGTTTACTTTTTACGATATTAAGTGTCTAAATGGTAAATTTAAAAATATAAGGGACAGGATGATAAACTCGTGCAAGTGCAAAGGACTAACTGTATATTAAGCTCTGTTTTACTAGCAAACATTAATTAATATCTTATACTTTTTTTATAAATTTTCTTGATAAACAAAGAATAAAAAAGAAAATTACAAATAAATTATATAGTTTCAAAAATATTTATTAATTAATTTTTCTTAATAAATGTCATATTAAATTTAAATGTAAGGTTATAGAATGTAGAAAATTTATTAACAACATAGTTAATTTGTAAAGAAAAATCATTACACTTTTATTTTTTTTAATTTCACCTATTAAATATCTATTTAGTGAGTTCGATACTAAAATAAAATTAAAACAATTACTACATCATTTAAGAATATTGAAAAAGTGCTCTCAATATATTTTAAAGTACAAAAATACCCTTAATGATTTTTAGGATATTATAATACCTCAAGCATTTTTTTCAATTACTAAAATGTCCTTAACATTTTTTTAGAGTACTAAAATACCCTAATATTCTTCAGAGTGCTAAAAATGTCTTTAACTTTATTTTAGATTTAAATTATATACATGGTAGTTGTGTGACATTTTTTTCCATAAGTGAATGCCACATCAGCACCATGCTAGCATTGTTAACTTGGTACCCTTAGAAATACTTGAAGTAGCTACCAAAATCAGCCTGATGAAGGCGCCCCATTTAATCCTTTTTCGAGCTAGCATGGCAGCTGCGGAAGAGCCTTTCTCTAGCTTGAAGCCTATCCAAGCAAGGAAGTTTCGTTTCGGTAGTGATAAAGTATACTCTAAATGTGGTTGAAGCTCTTTCTTTTTCCGTGGATGCATTGTGAAAAGCCTTTGGCAATCCCCATATTTTAATTATGTTAGAGGCAATTTAGTACTTCTTTTTATTAACATTAGAAGTATTTTGTTTCCAAAATTAATTTATTGTTGGGGCATTTTAGTAATTTTCTGCAATTAGTATTATGAAAAGAAAGAAATTATTAATGTAAATAATTGAAAAATTTATAATTAATAAAAAGATATTAAAAGGTACTATAATTAATAATTGGAAACTAGAAAAAATTTGCCATTTAACACTCAATTTTTAGTTATATTTCAAATTAGTAATTTTATTAAAGTTAGTATAAAGCTAACGTAAATTATGTAGAATTCACAAAATATTCTAAAACATAATGTTAGTTTTAGATGAAATTTTAAACAGAATTTTAATTTGAAATTTAAATAAACATTGTATGTTAAATTAAAAGATATTTTAATTTGGAATTCAAATTGAAAGACCATTAGTATTCTTCATACTAAACATCACATAAATCAAACCATATCACTTTTAAAAGTAATAATAAAATTTATTAACATATTTAAGTATAAAAGAAAATAACATATAAAATAAATTATACGAGAAATTTATCATAGTCCAATGTTATTAATACATAAAATTTTTGAAAAGCTTATATATATAGTTCATTTTTGAAATGCTTATATATAACACCTTTACAATTTTAGTCATACAAATTTAAGCGATTAGCCAGAATTTTTTTTTCATCTTAAAAATCATATACTTAACCAAATAATTCATTGATTTTCAATTCTTATTCATTATTCAAATTACAATATCAACCTGCCACTGACTTATAACTATCCAAATTTACTATACATTTTACAAAAATCTAGCAATATAACGGATATAAACTTAACTAGTCTCCTGAAAAACAAATAAGCCACAACTCCTCGTGGGCATAACAGGTGTAAACTATAAATCCTTCTCATCCATACATACGTTCTCAATTTCCAAAACAAACTATTCAATCAATCCACTACCTGCAATTCATATACTTACATATACACATACATTACTATATCATCACAGATCAATTCTTTTTGCTTTAATATTTACAAATGTATATATATACATGCCAGTACAAAAATAGTTCTATTATCTCTTTTCTTCATAATTTGCTCCTTATTTGTACTATTGCTCCAAATCCTTTTTAGTACCTGAATGCAGTAAACATTATGTACTGAGCTTTAAATATGCTCAGTGGTGACTAAAAATCGTAATATTTTTCATACATGCATAACTTCATTAATTATACAAAAATTCATTAAATTTCAATCAAATAAAATTACTAATATTCTTAACAATCATTTCAATTTAAATCACAACAAAAAAACTGCCAATTAGCGACGACACAATTTTCGTCGCTAATTTTGCGACGGATTAGCGACTGTTTTATAATTGCGTCGCGAGAATTATATTTACTATTTTTTGCGACGAAATAGCGACGGAATTAATAGACAGTCGCTAATTATTGGCGGGAAGAGTACGCGTCCTGTTTTGCGACGGAATTAGCGACAAATTTTTCCGTCGCTAAATTTTATAATTTTTTATTTAGGAAATTAGTTCCAGAAATTTTAGCGACTAAAATTTTAATCGCTAATTTTGGCGGAAAAATTTAGCGCCTTTTTTGCGACGGAAGTATATTTGTCGCTAATTAGTATTTTGTTGCTGTAATACTTAGTCGCTAATCTGTCGCAAATAAATTAAAAAATAAGTTTTTAAATTTCACTCCCATGCTTTATGTATAATTTCAAGTAATTTTAATATACACCATATAAAATGAATATTTTCTTTTGTAACAGAAAATTATAAATTATTTTATAAGTTGGTAATAATTTTTTACCAATTATACCAAAATCTAATGTTATTTATTTAGAAAATTTACATTTTTAATCATAATAATAAACTAATTGTTATGATTATTATATATTTGCGTGTTCAAAATTAATAAAAATAAATATTTACAAAATTTATTATTTCATTCAAAATAATAATAAAAAAATTTGTAATTTATTTTTATTTTAAAAAATTTTAATCAAATATTAAATTATTAGGCATTAAATTGATTTGTTTATCAATTATCCCCAAATATAAACTTATTTATTTAAAAAAATTACATTTTAATAATAATAATAAAGTAATTGTTATAAGTATTATATAGTCATATTATGAAAAATAATAAATATTTATATAATAATAATAATAATAATATAAATTTTATTATTTCATTTAAAATGATTATGAAAAATTTATATTTTATTTTTATTTTGTTAAAATTTTGAGCAAATTTTAAATTATTAAAAAATTTAAAATATATATTTATAAAATTATCCTTGAATACAAGGGTAAAATGATGAAATTTTGTAGGGGCATTTTAGTAATTTTAAAAATTTATCCTACATATAAAAATAACATTTTATCTTCCGCCACATCTCTCCACCGTTTCAATTTAATGCGTATATGATTTTAAGCTTAATTTATTATTTAGTTGAATAATACAATAGAGTTTAATCCAAGACTTAAACTCATACAAGTCAAAATGAATAAATTTTTTAATTTAATTTCTTCAATTTAATTTTATTATTTTTCTAAATGAATAAATTTTCTAATATATATATATATATACACACACACACACATTTCAATTTTTTTTCTATTTTTTTTCTAAATGTTCAAAGCTCCATCTAAACTCATCCTTACCATTTAACTTCACTACCGCAGTTACCTAATTGAGTGTTATGGAAGACTGAGTAAACTTACTGATTTGAAAATGGAAAAATGGCTTTGAAATTCTAAACATAGCCAGATTAATAAATAAGTTAAGATTTTATCTGATAAATCCAAATATATAGTCCATTTGAATATGCATATTTACGGTTTGGTTGGATCTTCAAATACAAATTGAATAGCTTTTATAAGGAATAGTGTAAGTAAAGATTCAACGGTTAAGTATTTGCCGTTAGATCGGCCTGATTTTTGGTGAGTACGTTCGAAACTTCTTGTTGTTAATTTTGAACGGTAAAGATTAGTTTTTAAGGTCTGTAAGTTAAATTTTTGTTGCAAAAAAGAGGCTATTTTTTGGATTTTTTTACGTAATGTCCAATTTTGTATGTGAAGTCGATCGAAAAATCATTTGCCGTTAGATTGGCCTAATTTTTGTTGAGTACGTTTGAAACTCCTTGTTGTTATTTTTGGACGGTGAAGATTAGTTTTTAAGATCTGTGAGTTTGGTTTCTGTTGCAAAAAAAAAGTTATTTCTAGATTTTTTACGTAATGATCAGGTTTTGTATACGAAGACGATCGAAAAATCATTTGCTGTCAGATTGGCCTGATTTTTGGTGAGTACGTTCAAAACTCCTTGTTGTTAATTTTGAACAGTGAAGATTAGTTTTTAAGGTCGGTAAGTTCAGTTTTTGTTGCAAAAAAGAGGTTATTTTCTCGATTTTTTACGTAATGACCAGTTTTGTATACGAAGACGATCGAAAAATCATTTGCTGTTAGATTGGCCTGATTTTTGGTGAGTACGTTCAAAACTCCTTGTTGTTAATTTTGAACGGTAAAGATTAGTTTTTAAAGTCTGTAAGTTCAATTTTTGTTGCAAAAAAAAGGCTATTTTCTGGATTTTTTACGTAATGACCAATTTTGTATGTGAAGTCGATCGAAAAATCATTTGCCGTTAGATCGGCCTATTTTTGTTGAGTACGTTTGAAACTCTTTGTTGTTATTTTTGGACGGTGAAGATTAGTTTTTAAGGTCTGTGAAAATTTAAAATGATTATGAAAAATTTATAATTTATTTTTATTTTATTAAAATTTTGAGCAAATTTTAAAATATTAAAAATTTTAGTTATATATATTTACAAAATTATCCTTGAATACAAGGATAAAATGATGAAATTTGGTAGGGGTATTTTAGTAATTTCAGAAATTTACCCTACATATAAAAATAATATTTTCTCTCCCCTCACATCTCTCCACCTTTTCAATTTAATGCGTATATGATTTTAAGGTTAATTTATTATTTAATTGAATAAAAATTAATTAATTGAATTAACTTCAATTTTTAATAATTGAAATGTCTAGTTCTATAATTAAATTATTTTTATTCAAACTTAATTGTTACATTCCAAAAATCTGAAATCATGCAAGAGCACTTTTAATACGAGTGTACAATATTTTAATACTGGTTCTAGGATTGATTTGTTTGCATAATTTCAAAATTTTAAAGTGATAATTTGAATTTAAAGCAAAAAATTAAGAATTAATGACAAAGGATTTAAAACAAATAAATATATAATAATTATTAAAATAATAATAATAAGATTTAAGTTTCTTATTGGATAATAATAATAATAATTTAAGAAGACTTTAAATTCTTGAGTCACCTTCAGTGCTTGTAACGACTCAAAATTTTTGAGTCGTTTGAAAAATATTTTAATAGATGAATTGTATTTTGATACCGGCTCATGAGAATCAATTATTGAGGATTCGATGAGTAAGTGTGTAAGTTTAAAGTTAATAAATTAATAATTTTTAATTAAAGTATGATTTAAGCAATAACAAGAAATTAAAATAAATTAATATATAATAATTATTTGAATAATAATAATAATAATAATGAAAAAATAATAATAAACAATAAATTTGTGGCCACAAATTGAAAAACAAAAGAGCAAAAGGTAGATATTTCATGACCTAGAATTGTGTCCATTAGTTGAAAAAGAGGTGAGGCCATCATTTGAAAAAAAAAAAGAAACAAAAACGGGAAACAGAGAAGGGAATAAAGAGAGGGAGGGGCCGGCGATCCTTTTGCCGTTCAGGGGGCTGAGCGTCTCCGGCGAGCACCTCATCGCCGCCGCTTCCTGGATATCCTTTCCGTTACCGACCACAGCATTTAAAGCCTGAGTCTCCTTCTTGCTTCCTCTTTCCAGCCGTAACTCTCTCCCTCCGTTCCGGCAAGCCAAGGCGGCAGGTGGCGACACCACCACCACCTATCGACTACTGGAAGTAAGGTGAGCTTCCCGGTACCGATCGTTTTCCCCCACTCGTCGGAGATGGCTAAATCGGATAGAGGGGGCTGCCGGCGGTTTTTGTGAGATCCCGATCAAAATGAACGGCCACGAAGTGGGTGAATGCCACCGGACAACTACTGGTGGCTTCGGCTACGAGTGGACAGCGGCGGGGTGCCTCCGGCGAGGTTCCGGCGAACCTCCGGTGAACTTCCGGTGAGCTAAATGCTTCATTTTGTTACTTGTAATTTTTTCCACCTCCGTACGATATATGCAGTTTATTATGTTTATATATATCTGTAAGTTTATTATATATGCAGTTTTGTTACTTCAGGTATATTACTATTAAATTTAAAAGTCTTGTTTGCTTAGACTATATATGCAGTTTATTATGTTTATATATATCTGTAAGTTCTGTACAAATATTATGAGTAAATTTTTGGTGTTTAGGTCACTAAGGAAGCTGTTTAAGGTAGATGCAGATGATTACATGTTATCCATATGTGGTAATGATGCACTTCGTGAGCTATCCTCTCCTGGTAAAAGTGGTAGCTTCTTTTACTTGACAAATGATGATAAATATATGATAAAAACAATGAAGAAAGCAGAAGTCAAAGTAAGTTTATATTTTTATCATCAAGCTGTGAATAAAACATGAATTTTCGTTGCCTATTTCATAGTTTTCATCTTCAAATTGTGTACTGCCTCATTTCGCAGGTGCTTCTGAGAATGCTTGCTGCATATTACAACCATGTTAGAAGGTTTCAATTCCTAACTGTTTTCTATACTCATTCACTTAATGGTGGAATATGTTTCAATTCATAACTTCTTTTTAGAAGGTTTGTTGATTCTTCTTAGAAGCCTTGATTGGCATTTTTAGATTCTTACATGAATTGAAACTCAACAACAATTATACACTATTAAAATAATGGTCTTGGCATTTATATTCATAGCCTCAACCATCTTGTAATTTCATTCATGCCTTGCTATCACATCAGTATTATAATTATCAATACAATATAAGCTTAAAATGAACATTTTAATGTTTGCATAAAATTCTTATTAAACTAGAATCTAGAATCAACTTAATCAGACAATCCAAACAGAAATTATACTCAAAACTCTATAAATTGTTCTTAGGTTTCAATATGAATCTAGTTTTATAACTTAAAACTCAGGATTAGATGTCAAATAGCTTTAAGACAGAAGTAGACTTCTCAGTTTGCATTGAAGTTATAGTCCTATTTCTTAAGGTTAACTAGCAAATGAAATCACTTGACTTGGATTTCCAAAGAAAAATTTGTAACCAGAATACTAAAAACTGCTCCTTAGTTCCAGCATTACAAACTATACCGTTCCAAGCATAGACACGTCAACTCATTTAAAATAATTCTTATGAAAACTCTGATATATAGTCAATCTATTTCATCTCAGCAAAAGTAAGTATATTTATGGCATTTAGATGGGAGAATTGAACTATTGTTTTGCTAGTGGTGTTAGTAGGCATAAAAGTTGACAATGTTATGCACCGGGTTAACCGGATGTTGAGTTGACAATGATATTTGGGAATCTCAATAGTAAAAACTCCTCATAGCTTTTCATTGCATTTTTTTTTTAGAATTTCAGCTTTGATTTCCTTTTTTGCTGCTTTTACTGCCATTTTATTTTCCATATTTACACTTTTAGATTTTTGGAGTTTGTTGAAAAAGTCGGTGAGGTATTGCTAGGCATGCTTCTTTTCGTAAAATAGAAAATTCTTAATTAGGAAATCAGATATCAGGTATGAGCTGCTCAGTTTGCTTATCATCTAACTTGCATTATGTAGCTTCTTTCATTATATTTTTTCTTTTGTAGTTTAGATATTCAAAATTCTTCCAGGAAATTAATTTTCAAATTGAAGAATCGATCACACATTATGACCAACAACTTCAGTATTGTACACTGCTCAGTTTGCTGGGATATGTTGATAGGATAATAACTACAGAAAGAAAGTTGCTGGGATGCTGTCATGCTCCATTTTTATTAGGAATTAGTTAAGTGCTTGATTTAACTGCACTTTGTTTTATATATTGATTTTTTAATGTTGATTATATTTGTAATGAATTCATTACAAATTATATATATATATATATGAAAATATAAGATATTATTTATATCTATTATATATGAATTTTATAGTATAAGATTATTATTTATATTATGTACAGGATTAAAATTTAAAAATAAAAGAAAATTAAATTATGCAATAATTTCGCGACGGATTCGCGACAGTAACTGTCGCTACTGCAACATGTTAGAATTTAAGAAATAATTAGCGACAAAACTTTCGCCGCCAAATTTTACAGTAATTTTTTAATTAGCGACGGAAAATGTAGTCGCTAAATATTATTATTTTAAATTAGTTACGAAACAAAAAATTAGCGACGAAATATTTCGTCGCTAAATTAGCGACTGAATTTGAAATCCGTCGCTAATATATTAGCGACTGGCCTATTAGCGACAGTTCGTCGTGGCGTCGCTAATTTTAATTAGCGATGAAAATGGTATTTAGCGACAGATTTGCCGTCGCTAATCTGCAGTTTTTTTGTAGTGAATCCAATACTTTGGTAAACTTTTCAATTTAATCCTTTATTTTTCATTTTATTACGAAATTGCCCTTTTTATCTTTTAATGACAAAATTGCCATTAGTTTACTCATTTTCACTTTTCATCTACTTTTTGGCATACAAAGTTACTAATTGGTCTTTGCTTTAGCTTTTTATGCAAAATTATATTTTAACCCTTTTACTTCTTAAAAGTTTATTTTTGGACTGTTTATTCACTAAATTATCATTTTATCCTTTTTATTCATTTTATTATCACTTTTATTCTTTACATACAATATTTGAAAAAATTACCGTTTTACATCTAAACTTTTTATTTCTTTTCAATTAGATCCTTTTTCATCATAACTTTCATTTTTTAACTTTCTTTTTACACTTTTAGCTTATTTTTATCATTATACTCCTAGTATAATCCCGACAGAAATTTTCAGATCGGATATACGGGATGTGAACCCCATAGGATCACAATACAGACTGAATCATTTTTCATATTACAAAGTACAGAACAGAACATATACTATGAAAGATCAGTGATCTTACCATAGGAAAGCAAGTTGTCATGACTTGTACCGTGGTATAGGTGTCCCTATAGCTAGCCAATTATATCCTGAACAAGATTTTAACTGTCTGACTATTTCTAATGGCAAAATTCACTTAATTTCAAATTATTTTTTAGATTTTTAATATTTTTCTTTACTTTTTCAATACAATAAATTTGTCAGTCAACTTTTTCAGTATTTTTACATAATTTGTGAATTATTCTACAATAATTCATAATTTTCTCATTAAATTATGAATTATTTCATGATAATTCAACACTTTCATTTGTTACGTACGCAAATTTCTTTTCAAAAATATTTAATTAATTTTCATAAATTTTATGAAAATTAATAGACACATTATTTTATTTTTATAGTCATTTTATGGCTTAATTTCATCAAAATGCACAAAGTATACTTTAGTTTTTTTTTTAGTATCAATTCAGCCACCAAAAGAAATATACTTTTAAATCAAATTAAGCTTTCTAATAAGCTTATTCAATGTCCTATTTTAATATTCTAATGTCAATTTTAATTATACATGTTTTTCCTAAATTTTTTCTAAGTTACATAAAGGAAGATTATGCAAAATTAAAGGAAATAGGAGGATTTATTAGCCAATAACCTTTCTCCTTGCCTTAAGCTTGCTTAGACTTCCTTTTTCTTTTATTTTGCCTTGAAAGCTTGTCTTTCGCCTTGTAAACCTACTATGGACGAATTTTCAAGCCATCAAAACCTTAATTTTTTGATCTCAAATGCTCAAAATAATACCATAAATGGACTCTAGGCATCCTAAACTACTTATAGGCACCTTAAAACCAAATTAAACTCATAATTTTCACTTACCTCAAAATGATCCCTAAGCTTTTCACTTACCTCAAAATGATCCCTAAGCTTTTCACTTATTTTTCTCTTTCTTAACTTTCTCTAATCAAAGGATAGAGGCTCAAATAATCTTATAGGAAGATCAATTATCACTTATAATGCTTGGATTTAAAGAAAATGAGAGAAATTTGAAGAAATCTTGAGAGAGAGAGAGAGAGAGAGAGTGGTTCGGCCATGAAAGGGAAGAGAGGAGTTGACGGAGATAAGATTAACTCTTCAAAATATCTGGTCACCTTCCCTTATATAGTGGCTGAATTGGTTTGGGCTTTGGTTCAACCCAAGTCCACTAATTAAAGCCCAATATCCCAAAATCAAACTCATTTTACCACTTTCCTGTAATTCTCTTCCTTTTCAATTTTAAATCATTCTAAAATTGATTCTATCATTCTTATCATATCAAAAATAGGTTGTACACAAAATTTCAAGCCAATCGAAGTCAGTTACTGGTTCGATTCAACTAAATTGGTCTGATTCAATCATTACCGGTGTTATCGAAAAATTTATTTTTTACAACCAAAATATTCTACATATCATTTTAGATATATATGCAATTTTTGATAATTTTAAACTTTATTTGCTATTTTTAACGATTCGATCAAACATATATCAACTTAGTCACTATTTAAACCAAATAGCTCTGTTTTTCATGTTTTTAACTTTTGGAAGCCTATTTGACCTTAGTTTCACTTTAAATTTCAATATCGGACTAACCATGATCAATATTTTTTGATGGTCAAATAAAATATTTTTCACTTTCGGATGTACTTTTCAGTCCGAAAGCATTGTTCACTATTAAAAATACTATTTACAACTGATTTGGCGTTCAAGCCATTACATTATATATATGGTTCAAATTTGTAATTTGGATGGCAATTTTAATCAAAAAAAGAAAAATGCTCATTTGTTTTTGTGTTATTAAAATTGGACAGGACAAATCGATACGGTTCAACCGATTATTTAAAATTTTCTATAAATATTATGAAAATATAACTATATAAAAAATAGTTTAAAAATTACATTTATAGAAATGGTAGCAATTTACTTCTAATAATTAGATTTTTCTGTTTAATGAATCCAAAATTCAATAACTAGTAGTTTGTTTCAACAGCTAACTAACAATTATTCATTTTGAAAAGTTTCAATTTTAATTTTTTTTCCTTTTAAAATTTTTACTTTTAAACAATAAGATTATCCTCATTTTATGACCATAATAATATATGGAATAAACAATAAATAATTACTAAAAATATTTTATATTTACTTAATAACGAATGATATATATATATATATATATATATATAACCATAGTTGACCGTTATCTTCATATTTTCCAATTAAAAACAATATAGTTACACGTTTAACAACAAATGATATATATATATATATATATATATATATATATATATATATATATATATATATATATATATATATATATATATATATATATATATATATACACACACACACACCACAATTGACCCTTATCTTTATATTTTTCAATTGAAAACAATATAGTTACACGTTTGTTCACCTTAACTTCCCCACTATCATTCAACTATTAAAGTCTGTATGGATTAGGATGTTTCGCAGTTTTAAGTCCTAATTTATCAACTAAGACTATACTAGCAACATTAATACAACTGCCTGCATTAATTATCATACTACAGATTTTTCCATTTATGAAATACCAAGTGTGAAAGATATTTTTCCTCTATTCTAATCATTTTTCTTTCACATTTACATTTAATGCACGCAATACAACTAAGGACTCCCCTTGAACAAGATATTCTACGTTTTCATCTATATCAAAATAATCCTCCAAAGATGGCATATCATCACAATTATCATCACATTCAGATTCAGAAATAATTTCATCCCCATATTATCATGGTCTTTTTATTTTCACAATTATTAGCATAATGACCACGACAGCAAAGGTACCAATTCTAGAGGCCATGATATATATATATATATATATATATATATATATATATATATATATATATATATATATATATATATATATATATATATATATATATATATATATATACATACACACATTGGCCAACTGAAGAAATTACTGTCCAAAGGAGCAGCCATCCCTACAAACAGCAATAGGAATGAATTCAAAGAACTTATTACTATCAATAGGTTGAAAATGTTCAATAGCTAAAGACAATAATAAAAAAAGGTGAAAAATAGCCCCACAGGTTGAAAATTGAAAAATGATAGTCTTGCTAAAATTGAACACCTTGCTATGACGAAAATAGAAAAATAGGTTTTAAGCAAAAATTAGGAGCTGAGAGAAAATTTTCAATTAAGAAAACTAGTAAGAGCTGATTGATAACAGAATTCAAATGTACTCAAGGTGCCATTTCCCAAGATTAAATGGAAATTTGTGTTTTTGAATTTAATGTTATATTGTGATTATTGTTATGAGATATTTCCTCCGTTCTTTTTTATCTGTCACTTTTGAATAAAATTTAAATTTTATTTATTTGTCACTTTTAGATTTTTAATATAATTTAATTTACTTTTTCAATTTATTTTTATTTATCAATCAGATTTGATAATTTAGTTTTAATAACGTAATTTAATACTAAATTTAAGTTTATTTATTATTTTTTAATTCTAGTGAAAATAACAAAAATGACTAATAAAAAAAACGGAGGGAGTAGAATGCATAAATAAACTAAGTACAAAAATTAATGAAAAGCAAGTCCATTTATTGCAAACCAACACCAACAAACAGAACAAACCAATAACAACAAAGATGAACACGTAACCTAAGCCCACAAAACAAGCAGCACACCCCACAAACAACGAAAGCAAGCTAAAGCCCAAAAAAATTTGCCAGTTTTTGCTTAAGTAGACACAAATAATTACAAACCAAATTGTTCAGAAAAACAAACTAAACCATCGTTCACATCCACCCTTGTGGCTACCTTCACCGTTCCATTGCCTCACCCAATGAGCCTTGTTGTCTGTCGCCTTTATTACCCACATATTACCCAAATTGTTCAAAATCACTAATTTATACTGACAAAATATTAGCCTTTCCGGGCAGTTGCCTCCAAATGGCATGATAACCAGAGCCAAAGGCGTCAGTTAGCTCCCCGCCTTCAAAGGACAGTGGGCTCCTCATAATATCTCGCTTTTCTCCGAATTGGTGAGCACATTTAGGAGTAATATAAAAGGTGGACCGGTGCAATCCGTATAGAGGCATGCAATTAGAACGGCCGTCACAAGTCACATACTTCATCTTCATCTTGGCAGCTCTTTCTTTTTATGTGGATGCATTGTCAAAGGCCTTTGGCAATCCCCTTATTTTAATTATGTTAGGGGTGATTTAGTACTACTTTTTATTAACATTAGAAGTATTTTGTTTCCAAAATTAATTTACTGTTGGGGCATTTTAGTATCCTGAAAATAACTTTGAAAGCATTTTAGTAACTTCCTGCAATTATTATTATTAAAAAAATATTAATGTAAATAATTGAAAAATTTATAATTAATAAAAAGATTTTAAAAGGTACTATAATTAATAGTTGGAAACTAAAAAAATTTACCATTTAACACTCAATTTTTAGTTATATTTCAAATTAGCAATTTTATTAAAGTTAGTCTAAAGCTAACGTAAATTATGTAAAATTTACAAAATATTCTAAAACATCATGTTAGTTTTAGATGAAATTTAAAACTGAATTCTTAATTTGAAATTTAAAACTGAATTCTTAATTTGAAATTTAAATAAAACATTGTATGTTAAATTAAAAGATATTTTAATTTGGAAATCAAATTGACAGACCATTAGTATTCTTCATACTAAATATCACATAAATCAAACCATATCATTTTAAAAGTAATAATAAAATTTATTAGCATATTTAAGTATAAAAGAAAATAACATATAAAATAAATTATAAGAGAAATTTACGATAGTCCAATGTTATTAATACATAAAATTCTTGAAATGCTTATGTATACGGCTCATTTTTTAAAAGCTTATATATATGGTTCAAATTTGTAATGTAGATGGCAATTTTTTTTTTAAAAAAAAGAGCTCATGTGTCTTTGAACCAATGTTGTTAAAATTGGACTGGACAAAAACAAGAGAGACAAAAGATTTTTTTTATTTGATCGGTTCGATAGGATTCAATCGATTATTTAAATTTTTCTATAAATATTATAAAAATATAATTATATAAAATAAATAAAAAATAGTTAAAAAAACACATTTATCATCAAATATTAATCATAAAATAATATTTTAAAATTTTTTAGTATTTATAACAAATATTTAAGATAAATATAGTAAAAAATTGTAAATGTTAAAAAATATTCATCAATTATAAAATATAATGTTTATTTTATTCATAAGAAATTCTTTAAAATTACCTAAATTTTAATTATTTTGTATTTATATTTATATTTTATTTTTCAGCAAAAAATAATATTATATTGATATTTTGAATAAAAATTAATTTTTTTAATTCAAATCAATTTTTTCTAATTCAACTCGTTTTTTCAGTTTCATCCTATTTTTCATATGTTTAGCCAGTTTTAACCGCTTCATATAAATTTTTTGCTAATTTAATTTTTATGTATTGAATCGATTGAATTAGCTGTAGGTTCATGATTAAACCGCTTAAATTTTAATAACATTGATTTGAACAGACCAGCTAGGATCCATTAGGTGGGCCAGCAATCCTTTACAAAAGAAGGGAATAAATTAGGGTCTGGTAAAGTTAAAATCATAGTTGAGCCGAATCGTCAAAATTGAAATCGAAGTGTCATAACAATTCACAATTTTAAACTATAATTGAAAACGCAAAAGGTAGTTTTGTTATTATTTTAGATTTTAAAAATCAAAATTGAAATTGAACCATAAGTTTTGATTTCAAATTGTAAAATATAAATATCTTATATATTTATATTATTTAAATAAAAAATATTTATTTTTTTAAAAAAATTATTTTAAGTTTATTTATTGTCTTAACCATCTAACTGTAAAAAATAATATTTGACGAATTGAATTATTAAAAATAAAATTATATTTTTTATTCAAATTTATACATTTAAATTATTATGTATATAACCTCATATATATATATATATATATATATATATATGCTGGCCAGCTGTCAAACAACTTTTTTTTTTCAAGAGCTGTCAAGCAACTTGACTTTTTTGAAAATATTTAACGTGTTACATCCTTTTGACGAGAATTATTTTGCTACGTACAATTTACTGTATATCAATAAGAATGATTGTTGAATTTTCTTTTAGTTTTTATTTAATAAGCTCAGATTTATTAATGTACGGTTTATTAGATGTACTAAATCACCTAACTTGCCTAAAGAGTATTAATATATTATTTATGTCATATCTTTTACCTAATTACCTATCACTATTCTGATATCACAAACCATAATCACAACTTACACTCGAGATTAACTCTAATGAGCACACTGCAATTAAAATTCAACTAAAAAAAAACCTAACCTAATTCCAAAAGTAGGAATTCCTAAAAGGTGTTGGCCACAATAGTCTAAATGCTTATTTCTCACGCATATATTTGCTGGCTTCAGTTTTCTTCAGAATCATTGCAAACTCAGTTCCTTGGATTCTAAATATTACTTAAATATTATTTCAATTCATCCATTGTGGTAATGCCACGTATTTTTTTTAGTAAAGTAGTACTAATTGAAGTGATTTGAGAAGAACAAATGCATAATAAATCAATTCATACCCTAAAGTTCAATAAGAATTATACTAAACAATATTTCTTGTGAATCTAATTCTTCAAAGATGTGATCTTTAAATTAAGTGAAGTTGTGGTCCAGCAAGAAAAACCCAAGAACTATAGGGGCATGTAGGAAAAAAAAAAGAGGCAAGGCTAGACCGATATATAAATAGGGGAAGCTGATGCTGAGGCGAAACCAATAAGAAACAAAGGAGGAAGTGAGAAGAGGCAGAGGGAGATTGAGAGTTTGTGGAAATTGTAGGAATGGGCGTATTGGGAAAATAAATTTATATATTAATTTATGTTTCTTCCCAATTCCGCCCATTCCTATCATTTCCAAAACCTCCTCCCTTTCCCTTCTTCCCTCATGCTTTTGCTTCTCGCTACCATATTTTATCCCATCTCTCTCTCTCTAGTTATTTTTTATTTTTTTATATATTTTATTTATTTATACCGATACTTTTCTTAAATTTAAGCCAATATACCGATAGTATGGCATTTTAAAAACACCATCGGAGTCCTACTATTTCTTCTTGTTGCTATTATATATTGTTTCTTTTTTTTTCTTAATATATATATATATACACACACACTGTGCTCATCGATCAAGACTCCAATCTGCTTTTTTATAATACGCAAATATGTTATTGGTATATTTACTTCTTGGCTATTTGTTTTCAGCTGATTGAACGTTAAATGGATGATATTTATTGCAGCAGATACCTCGTCATGAAGCAAGTATTGAACTAATTTTTGTGATAACAAGATTTATATGTTTAGAAAATTCTTGATTATATCCGGATCATGATTTTTTCATGAATCAAGTCAATAGTATATTGACACATAGAAATAGTAGCCATCTATCCATTACTTCTTCAATTCTTTTTATTCTACGTGCCATTCTCCTATTGGTTTGATTCATGAATTTATCTATAGATCCAATTTAGATAATTAGGTATTTAGGTCATGATAATCAAAGCATAATTGTAATTGCTCCAGTATTGGATAAGCATGTATTTTATTTTATTTACTTTGAAATTCAAAATATATAAAAGAACAGCGGTGTTCAAATTTGGGGTAACTCATTTAACCCAATTCACTTAATCCATTTTTTTTTTATAATTATAATGGATTATTGTAAACCAAATAACTCATTCTAATATTTTAAAAATATATATGTAGGTTATGGGTTATTATATAACCCAATCAATTAACTTACATTACACTCTTCTTCAAATATACTCTCACTTACACTTTTTTTACTCATCTATATATTTTCAATTTTATTATTTCATTTAAATTTTGTTCAAAATTTATAAAATTTATTCAAAAATATTTTTAATGATGCTTTAATACTATTCAAATTTCTGATACTATAATGAATATGAAAAATTAAGAATAAAAAATTTAATTTAATTGTCATATTAATTCGTCCTATAAAATTTTCATGTATCCAATTTATGAATTTTTCATTGCATGCTAATCACTATATCATTTTTTTACTAGTTTATTTTATGTGACATTTTTGTATTGGTAGTTTATAAATTTAGTCTAAATAAATTTAATTCAGACACGTAAATTTAAATTTTGTATTTTTAAATGATTTTTTCTGCTTGAATTAACAACTGGATAAGGTCATTGCATCAAAGGAATACTTGGACAGTGGTTCGAGGAACAAAAGGTTTTTCTAAAAGTTTAGACGACTGATTTATTTGGTGTTTGATCATATTATATCGAATGAATTATAATATATTATTATAAATATTTATAAATTAGTTAAATTTAAATTTAGGTGTTTGAATTAAATGGTCATATTATCATATTCAATAGAAATAAATATTAAATTAACCAAATGGATCGAAACAAAAAGAAAATAAAGAACTCCACAATCTTGAAAACCTAAAAAAAAACGAATTACAGATGAGATCGATACCAAGGGAAGCAAAACAACATGCGATCGACACATGGATTAAGCAAAGGCTGAGGATAAAGGTTAACAAAAATGATTACAAAAATTGGAAAATTAGCTTGGAGGAATAAGTTATTTGATTCATAAAAATATAATTACATTTTTGCACTTCATCTTTCTCTTTAGAATAAGTTATTATTAGGATAAAATAGTAATTTCGTAAAAAAATTCTATGACTTTTTTTTTAATTAGGAAGTAAAATATACTTTTGGGATCCAGTTGTCATAAAATAATATTATGATATTACATATGTTAATGGATTTTAATTTTATCTTATGAAAAATTTGTCATAAAATTTCTATCTTAAGCTGTGAACCCAGTTGTCATAAAATAATATTATGATATTACATATGTTATCTTTGCAAATTATAGCTATTGATCATCATTAATTTTTTTATGAAATTTATATGTAATTTTAAATTTTGTGGCACTATAAATTTATAAGTTTGAGGTATTTTAAAAAATATTTATAAAAATAAAATTAATTTTTTATATTTAAAAATATATAAATATGAATAATTTATATGTTTATAATATAATATAAAAAATTAACATAATACATATAACCCGCGTAAACCAACCAATTCAACATAAAAAATTTTAATATATAACCCACCTGATTTGGATTGAATTCAATACATTTAACAATTTAGGTGGGTTGAAGAGAAAATCAATTGTAACCCACCCAACTCACATTTGAACACCCCTATAAAAGAATAGTTAAAAAGAAACAGGAATCAATATTTTATAATTTCCTATATCCTAGTCACAGACATAAGCATCACACGACAATTGTTAGCGAAAAATATAATTTATTGCTAATTAATGGCTGAAATATTAAGGAAAAAATCGCAAAATAGTAACATAAATTTGTAAGTATTTACTTTTTTAAAGCAAAATTGCAAAGAATTTGCAACGCATTCTCATTTTGCAACAGAAGAAAAAAAGTGTCAAATAGGCTCGCAAACAACATTACAACATATTAGCGACGGAAAAATTGATCACTCGCATATTTCATTAAGCAATCATTGTATATGATTTTGAAATGACAGATAAAAATTGCTTTGTGCGTATGTTAAGAAATCCAAAAATAAATTTGTAATCTTATCACTTTTATGTGAATGGCAAACTATTGGCTGAAATGATAAAGAGTATCGATCTAACCGCAATAAAAGAATTGCTTTTTTGTAATTCTAGTTTGCTTTCTTCTTTCTGGTTCATGTTGGGGTATTGAGCTTCTGAGCTGGTTCTTTGTTTTGGCTTGTTTTTGCGTTGGCTGGGTAGGAGTTCTTACAGGTTCTGTTATCGCTCTTTGGATCCTGTGTACTCTGCTTTGTATGATATTTTCTCTATTTAATAACATTTTCTGGCTTATCAAACAAAAAATTAAGAATTTCTTGTCCTCAATTTTGAAATCAAAGACGTGGATGAAGCAGTTTACATACTTGGAGCACAAATAATAAGAAATCGTTCAATGAAATTATTAGTTTTATCACAAGAGCCTTATATAAAAAAATTCTTGAACCATTTTGACATGCAAGATGATAAGCTTATAGATACTCCTATAGCTAAAAATGAAGCTTTGAGTCAAATTAAAATTATTTCCCAATACACCATCATAGAAGGAACAATGAATGGAAAAACTTCCTTATTACAATGCAGTTGGAAGTTTTATATATGCAATGATGTGTATAAGACTATATATTTATTCTACTATTGGAATGGTGAGTATACGTAGATATCAATCAATTAATGCAGGTCAAGCCCATTGGAAAGCCGTAAAAAGAATGTTGTGGAATCTTAAAAGAATTAACTACAGATTATTCATTGCTAATCTACAGCTAATAGGGTATATAGATGCTAATTAGGAAGAAGATTTACATGAAAGAAAATCTACTACTAGATAACTTCTTTGCCAAATGATGGAGCTATTTCATGGAGCAGCAAGAAGCAAACATGTATAGACCTGTCTAAAATGGAAAAATGAATTTGTATCATTCTCAGCAGCAACAAATTAGACTGTTTGGTTCAAAATATTTTTGAATCACTGGGGAGTAAACAAAGATGCATCGAATTTATAGTGTTAGTGAATTGCGACAATCAAGCTGCAAGGTCGTTCTCAAAAGATCCCAAGTATCATTCCATGACCAAACATATAGATACCAAATACAATTTTGTAAGATCCATGATTACATATAATTAAGGAAGTGAAAGAACAATGTTTACATAAGCAAAAGATGGTTGCAGATTTGTTTACAAAGCCTTTAGCTAGATATCTATTTCAAGAATATGTTAGATCTCTAGGTGTGCGTAGATTGTAACTTTTTTTTTTTAATAATAAAGATATATATATTTTTAGTTAATGTCATATATATTTTTTTAAAGCATCTCCATTTAGTATACTTAGTGTATATTATGGAAGGCATGTCAAACAAAAGATTGGCCTTTTCGCATAGACAATCACTTCTATGTTTATTTATTTGTAATACGTAGAAATTAGATGGTTTTGAACTTGCGAAGCGAGATCAAATTCAAAATGAAATCACCTTGGTAATCGATCAAGTTGAGAGCACAAATAAAACAAATCTAGTGAATAATCCGTGATTCATTTTTGTGTTGTTCTTAATATGCCAAGTGGAGTTGTGTTGATTGTAGTATTTTATGAGTAGAGTTGAAGACTCAAGTTGTATATTTTGTTAAAAGTCACCGACTTCTCTCCATGTCTAGAATAATCAAGAATTGCGTGTTAACATTTGAAGTCGGTCACTAACCGACTTCACACATCTATAAAAGGAGCTTTATGCTCCATTTTTGTGAGAGCAGAGTGGAAATGATTTAGTGAGTGTATATGAAAGCAAATGAGCAAATTGTGTGTGCATGAGCAAAATTGTGGGGGAGCAAATTGTGTGTGTGACCAAAATTGTCGGGATTTTCCGCCCCGTGAGCATCTCTGGTAAAAGTAGATTTTTCTAGATAATAATAAAAGAAAAAGAGAACGGGAAGAGTATCTTCCCTCACTAGAGCCGGCTCATCTCCATCGTCGGCGATAATTGACGGCGCTCTACTACTTACGATAGTAAGCCGCCATGGTCTCTCCCTCCGATATGCCATCTTTGCTTTTCTCTTTTACTTGTTAAAACCCAAAACCTTCTCCTCTATTTTTTCAATCAGCCCCGGCATCAAGCGGTGACACAAATGACACCAGTGAACTGCCAATGACCAAGCAAGTTGTTAGGTGGTCATTGTTCTCCCTCACTCGTCGATGGCAGAGTGACCCGATCGATCCGGTCCGATTTTAATAATTATGCTTTTGATTGACCATTGTACTTTAAAATAAAATTAACATATAAATGGAATTAATAATCACGAAGGATGGTATATACAGTACAAAAACATTGCCAATTCGCGATGAAAATTTGGTTGCTAATATTTTTGGTCGCAAATCTGTTTCAATGACTGGGCAATGAACATTCACAAAAAGGTCAATCGTTAAATTATTTAAAATGGAATCATAAAACAGTCGTTAATTTGGCGACAAAAAATTCAGTCGCAAAAAAGGACATAACTGTTGCTAAATAAATTTTAATTTTAGTCTTCACAAATATAATATTAATTATTAGCGATAAATGTTTTCTTCGCTGAATCCATTGCAAAAAAATATTTAAAAATGAAATTTAATTTAATTTTATTGTTATTATTATTATTGTAACAGTCAAAATTTAATTTATTTATATAACAATTCAATTTATAATTAAATTCATTAATAAATATTATTGAAATGCCAACTTAGCTGGAAAACAATGAACCGGTTTTTCAATGTAATAAAATCCAATTTTCCTTGGGGTAACAACTTTTTTGGCATATTATAATAAGCTAAGTTGGCATATTTAAATAACAATTCAATTTAAAATAATTTAATATTTAAAATAATCTAATATGTTACGAAAATAATTATGAATCAACATTATAAAAGATTGTAAAATTAAAACATCAAATTTCCAAATAATCTCAAATATCTCAAGTTGAAGAGAACAAGGACCAAATGCATAACATTATTAATAAGTGCTTGTTACTTCCCACAAGATGCATGTTTTATAGAGAGAAGAAAAAGAAAAGGACTTCCCGGCCTGACCTATAATTTACAAGATAATAACATTATAAACATCCAGTATCCTCCACTCACAAAACTATTAAAACACTATCAGAAAAAGATAAAGACACCTGTACTGTCATTCAAAAATGTACTAGATACCATACTTATGAGTTAC